>PISX010007350.1:0-89810 GCA_004024625.1 Mellivora capensis
TTTTTTTTTTTTTTTTTTTTTTTTTTTTTTTTTTTTTTTTTTTTTTTTTTAAAGACTTTTATTTATTTATTTGAAAGAGAGAGGGGGAACAGGAAAGGGAGAAGTAGGGAGCCCAGTGTGGGGCTTGATACCAGGATCCGGGGATCATGACCTGAGCCAAAGGCTGATGCTTAACTGACTGAGCCGCCCAGGCACCCTCTGGCTAGGATTTCTAATACTATGTTAAATGAGAGAGTTAAGGGTGGCACCTTTGTCTTGTTCTTGGTATTAGAGGAAAAGCTTTCAATGTTTCCCCAATGGGTATGATGTTAGCTGTGGGCTTCAGTCTTCTGTACCCAATTTTGTGCACAGTTTTTAATCATGAAATTATGTTGAATTTTGTCAAATACTTTTTCTGGATCTATTGAGATGATCATATAATTTTAATCTTTCATAATACTAATTTTATGTATCACATTTATTGATTCATATATGTTGATGCAACCTTGCAACCTAGGGATCCCACTTGATCAAAGTGTGTAATATTTTCAATGTGCTGTCGAATTTGGTTTACTAATATTTTGTTGGGAATTTTTCATCAAGGATATTAGCCTGTAATTTTCTTATAGTTTCCTTATTGGCTGTGTTTTCAGGACAATGCTATCCTCATAAAAATAACTTTGGGAATGTTTCTTCTTCAGTTTTGGAGAAGGGTTCAGAAAGGATTGGTTTTAATTCTCTTTTAAATGTTTGGTAGAATTGGCCAGTGAAACCATCCAGTTCTGAACATTTCTTTGTTGGGAGGAATTTTTTTTTATTACTAATTCCATTTCTTTACTCCTTTTTGGTCTGTTCAGATTTTCTATTTCTTCATGTTTCAGTCTTTGTGTTTGTATGTTTCCATTTTTTTAGGTTGTCCAATTTGTAGGCATATGATTGTTCCTAGTAGTCTCTTATGATCCTTTGTATGTATGTGGTGTTATTTATAATGTTTTCTATGTCATTTATAATTTTATTCTTTTTAGTCTTTTTTATCTTAGTTTAGTTAAAGGTTTTTCAATGTTTATCTTTTCAAAGGATCAACCTTCGTTTTGTTTATCTTTTCTATTGCTTTCCTATTCTCTATTTATTTCTGTTCTCATCTTTATTATTTCCTTCCTTCCTTCTGCTAAATTTGTTAGCTTGTTCTTTTTCTAATCCCTTGTGGCATAATGGTAGGTTGTTTATTTGAGATCTTTCTTTTCTCTTAGCATATGTGTTTATAGCTGTAAGATTTCCTCTTGGAACTGCTTTTGCTGCGGCCTATAAGTTTTAGTATGTTATATCTCCCTTGTGTTTTATATCAAGATATTTTTTCATTTTCCCTTTGATTTATTCTTTGATCTATTTGTTATTAAAGATAACAGTGTTTAATTTCCACATATTTGTGATTTTCCAGATTTCTTCTGGTACTGATTTCTAGATTCATATCCTTATGGTCAGAAGGTATTCTTTTTTTTTTTTTAACTTTTTTTTTTTTTTATTTATTTGACAGAGATCACAAGTAGGCAGAGAGGCAGGCAGAGAGAGAGAAAGAAGCAGGCTCTTTGCGGAGCAGAGAGCCTGATGCGGGGCTCGATCCAGGATCCTGGGATCATGACCTGAGCTAAAGGCAGAGGCTTTAACCCACTGAGCCACCCAGGTGCCCCATTTTTTTTAACTTTTTTTTTTTAAATTTGTTCAGAAGGTATTCTTGATTCTATGGAGACATATTTTGTGGCTAACATATGATTTCTTCTAGAAAATGTTCCATTTCATGTGCACTTTAGAAAAATCCACCTGTTTTTTCAATTGGACAATTTTAATTGCATTTTTTCCATTGATATTTGGAATTTGTCTTGCATGTTTCCTGTGCTTATGACAAACAAATGTGAACAACACTATAATGTGTCAATGGATATTTCAAGTATAATACATTAATTTTCTGCTCAGGCAGAGTTACTGCTCTTAGGAATAAATATTCATTAAAGGTACTTTAAACAGGTAACTGGGTGGTTTATCCACAATTGCTTTGACTGTATTCAATTGTTTGATTTCTTGAAGGGGACTAAAAGTCCCTAAAGGATGCCTTGACTTTACTAAACCAGTCAGGGGCTGATTTGGCTTATTATTCACAGGGGATGAGGTTTGTATGTTTGGGGAAAGGTTATTGGGATTCTCTCTTCCCATTGTTGAGGGTTGGTGATATCAGAGGATTAATTTAGAAGTCCTGTTTGGGTTGAGGTGGAGAATAACAGGTCAATATGAAATAGTCAATTGTTAATGATAATAATAACAATTTATACAACTATAACCTTAGTATTAACACAATAGATTATTTATTAAATATTTTCTATAAGTCTTATATATATTACCCCATTAAATTCTCCAAAAAATTATGATAGATTAGGAAATTGAGGCTTAGAAAAACTAAGTGATTTGTCCAGGATTATATAGCTAGGCGAGTGGAGCCGTTGGTTCTTGACTTCAGATTTATTGGATTCCACTGAAAACCGATTTTGAGGTACAAAGCCAACAAAAGACAGCTAATTAAGATGTGGGAAGAAATTAAATAGCAAGATATAAGGTCATATGGATGAAATCTGAAGGTACAGGCTAATTTTCATTTGATGGACATTCATGGGAGTTTGGTTCCCCAGGGTCCATTTCTCCTTACCAGCACCTTGGTTTTTGTGGGATATTTACCTCTTTCCTTCAGGGTTCCATATGGTGGAATCCTAATCAGGAGCCTTGCTCCCACTGGTAAAGGAATAAGTTTGTGATCTAAAGCCTACTGGACACTCACTCCCTGAAGTTTGAATCTTGAACAGAGTAACAAGCAGATAGAACATGATCAGAGGTTAATAACCTGGAGGGTAGCCAGACTCTTCCTTCTGTGAGTTCATTCCTTTAATTCTTACAGTCCTTGATTCCATGTTTTCAGGTTGCCATTTCTCCTGTCTCTTTAAATTTGGTCTCCAACTTACCTGCCAACTTTCTTATTTCCTAGAATATTTTCAACATATTTCCTCTGGCTTAAATCAGCCAAAGTGCAATTGATTGATTGCAACCAAAGAACTCTGATTGCCACACCAGAACTGTATTTTAATCCACACCTTATGCCCTCATGCATAGGCCAGGAATATTTAAGATCTGGTTGAGAGACATAGAAGTGATACCTCTGCACAATACTGAAAAACAATTATTAAAATATTATTACTTTATAAACAATAAATAAGAGCAAATTAATTTCTAGGGAATTATGTATGACCTTTTGGAAGGAGGGCCTAAGATGAAGCCAGGGACCATCAGTCTGAATAACAGAACTTTTCTACCTATTATTTGATGGCACAGTCTTTAATTCAGTACATATGTACTTAAGATTCCTTGCTAAGCAAAATTTCATTAAAAAAATATCAAAGCAAATACTTAGAAGACATTTCAGTGATCTGCAGGCTTTGAGCATCAAAATAATAAAAATGGAATTTCTGACATAGGTTCTCATTATGTACTCTTTCTTCTACTTGGAGACCTGAACAAGAAGTTCAGTCTTTAAAATAGTGAATATAGTTAGAGTCAGAATATCATACAATGGGGAAGAGGAGAACTTTCCTCTTAGGTAGCAGAGTCATTATTGGTAAAATGGGGGTGAAGGACTACTGGACTCTGGCAGTTAATACTAGAAGCTATACCTTCCAATGAGTATGTCAGCTGAGGTATATGATGAGTATTCAGTTTACACCCAAGTCCCCAAAGAAAGGAATTGAGGAGAATTCACATATTTTTTTGTTTATTGGGGAAAAATTGGTAAAGAACTTTCCTTGCTGATGGAAAAATAAACAGAAAAGCAAAATAAACTATGGGGAAATATTAATAACCATGCTTCACAAAGGAAGAGAGAATTAGTCTAAAGACTTAGAAGAGGAACATACCTCAAAGGATGATTTGTTATAGTAAACAGAAGAGAATTTTAGAAAATTTGATCATCAGTAGTGGAATTCAAGACATCTTGTCCCCATGAAACAGTATTAGAAAGTCATAATGAGAGACATTGGATAAGATAAAAATGAAGATTTCTGAGTGAAGAAAGGATTTTTAGAACACCAAAAAACTAAACTGTAGGATAAAATTGAATAGCAGTAAAGAATAATATGGCACTGATACAAAAATAGACACATAGATTAGTGGAACAAAATGGAGAGCCCAGAAATAAACCTACAATTATATGTCAATTAATCTATGACAAAGAAGGCAAGAATTTACAGTGGGTAAAAGACAGTTTCTTCAGTAAATGGTTTAGGAACACTGCACAGCTACATGTAAAAGAATGAAACTTGAAATGGATGAAAGACCTAAATGTGGCACCTGAAACCGTAGAAATCCTAGAAGAGAACACAGGCAGTAATTTCTCTGATATTGGTCATAGCAACATTTTCCAAGTATTTTTCTAAGGCAAGGGAGATAAAAGCAAAAATAAACTATTGGGACTACATCAAAATTAAAAACTTTGCAAAGCAAAGGAAACCATAACAAAACAAAAAGACAACCTACTAATGGGAGAAGATATTTGCAAATGCTATGTCCAATAAGGGTTAATATCCACACTATATAAAGAACTTATACAACTCAACACCAAAAAAATCAATCTGGTTAAAAAATTAGCAGAGGACCTGAATAGATATTTTCCCAAAGAAAAAATACAGATGGTAGATACATGAAAAGATACTCAATGTCACTAATCATCAGGGAAATGCAAATTAAAAGCACAAGAGATAGTCACTTTACACTTGTTACAATGGCTAAAATAAAAAAGACAAGAACTAACAAGCATTAACAAAGATGTGGAGAAAAAAAGAACTTGTACGGTTTTGAGAATGTCAATTGGTACAGCCACTGTGGAAAACAGTCTGGAATTAAAATTAAAATAGAAAAAAATTTAAAATAGAAATACCATATAATCCAATATTTGACTATTGGGTGTGTAGCCAAAGAAAACGAAAACACTAATTTGAGGGGTACTGGTGGCTCAGCTTCTGCCATCAGCTCAAATCATCATCTCAGGGTTCTGGGATCCAGCCCTGCATGAGGCTACCTGCTCAGCAGAGAGTCTGTTTCTTCCTCTACCTCTGTGCTTTCCTCCTGCTCATGCTCTCTCTCTCAATCCTCTCTCAAATAAATATACACAATCTTAAAAAAAAAACAAAACCCCAAAACCCACTAATCTGAAAAGATGTATCCACCCCTATGTTTATTGCAGCATTATTTACAATAGTCTAGATATGGAAATAACCTGAGTGTCCATCAATAGACGAATGCTTAAGTGTCCATCAATAGACGAATGCTTAAGGGAGATGTGGTGTATGTGTGTGTATGTGCATGCACCCACACACACACACACACACACACACACACACACACACACTGGAGTATTACTCAACCATAAAAAAACATGAGATCTTGCCATTTGAGACAACTTGAATGGACCTAGAAGGCATGCTAAGTGAAATAAGTCTGACTGAGAAAGACAATACCATGATTCTACTCATAGTGGAAAATAAAACAAATGATCAAAAAGCAGAATCAGACTTATAGATACAGAGAACAAACAGATGGTTGTGAGGGGAGTAGTGGAAGGGATGGGCAGCATGCGTGAAGGGGAGTGGGAGGCATAGGCTTCTAGTTATGGAATGAGTAAGTCATAGTAAGAAAATTACAGCATAAGGAATATAGTCAATGATATTGTAAAAGTAATGCTTGGGGACAGATGTTAGCTATACTTGCGGTGGTGGGTGAACATAGGCTAATGTATAAATTTCTCATATCATTATGTCGAACACCTGAAACTAATGTAACATTGTGTCAACTGTACAAAAAAAAAAGAATAGTGTGGACATTATAGAAAATGACATCAGTGACTCATTGAGCAAGCTCTAGAACTCTTAGAAAATGCAGAGGAAAAAGGATTAAAATGATGAAAATGATGGAGAAGGTTGTGACTCTACAAAGCAGAGACTGCAGATGAAACCGAATGACATTAGGTGTTAAAGAGGAGGAAACAAGCACAACTGGAGATGAAGCAATAAAAAAACGAAACAAAACAAAAAACATATATTAAGTAAAAAGCAGCCTTTCCCAGTCATCCGAAGACAGGTATCAAGAATAGGAGGATTCACGGTATGCTGGATAGAATCAAAGAAAAGAGAACCACACTTGAACATGACTGGCCAAAATGTTTGAATTAGAAGAATAAAAATAAATCCTACATTTGCCCAGGCAGAAAGAAAAATGTTGCCTACAAAGATTGACCTTAACCTTTCTGTAATAGCAAATGTCAGAATTTGAGAAAAATCTTAGTGCTTTTCGATGGATAGTTTGTAACTCAAGAATTTTAAAAGCATCCTGTCTTTCACGTGTGACAGCCACAGAAAGACCTTCACCATTATTCAAAGGCTCAGAAAGTGCCCATTGATGTGATCCTTCTATTTAAAAGTGTCATTTAAAAATATACTAAAACCATGCAGGAGATAAAAAAAGGAAAATGAGCAAGAAGAGGAGTTCTAGGCATTATGTTGATTAAGTCACACTTTGCATTCTAAAATCAGTAATAAATTGGATTTTGTAATTCGAAGCCTGAAGGCATTACAGGGCTTAGCTTAGCCTTGAGGCATTCCTCTCTCTGCACTCGTGCTTTTTCCACTTTCTTGGCAGCAGATGTAACTTGTGAACTGTATCATTTAGTCAGCTGTGCTCCCTTTCAGCTGAAACCCCTTGCGATATTCACGATATTCTTCTCTACAAGTACTTGTTGACAATGGATGACCTCTGTGCAACGCTGAGTAAGAAAGCCCAGAGAATGACTAAACAAAAGATCTGTCTTTGTTCTACACAAAAGTAAGGTGAATATCTATATTCTGGCCATTTACAGTGCCAGAAATCTTGAATGACAGTGTTCTTTATTTTCAAACACGTATTGAATGACTCTTTTTCTTGGGATTTAATCTGGAAAAGATTGTAAACAACCCAGTGGAAAATTCTGTCACCAAGACCTTCTTCCCAGCTGTTCCTCACTGTAACTGTATAAAACATTTAAGTGTATTAAAATACTACAAGAAAAATGCAGCTCAATGTTAATAATAGTCAGCAAGTGATAGGATTTGAGGTGATTTCATGCTTTTTTTTCCTTGCAGTTTGCTGTAGGATTTCACAAGGGAGCATATTTTACTGCTGTAATTAGGAAGGAATTGAATTTAAATACCACAATATTCAAAGGATATAAACAGGAGTCTCACATAAGCAGACACCTGAGTGACCAGGAAACATGGAAAAATATTCTGCCTCAGAATTAATCAGGGAAACTCAAAATAAAACCTCAGTATGTATTTTCATACCCATCAGAATGGTCAATCATTTAAAAGTTGAGCTATACTTTTGATGGTGAGGGTATGGTATGGAACTCTTTCACCCTACTGTGAAAATATAAATAAACACAAGCTTTTAGAGGTTAATATGATGGTATCTAGGAAAGTTAACAATGTACATATCCAGCAATTACACATTTAGTTTGTCACAGCATTGCTTGTAATGACAAAAATGTGGACACAAAAATCCATCAGAAGGAAAAAAAATGGATAAAAATCTGTGGCATATTCTGCATTGTAATTAAAATAATTGAACATGAGCTACAAAGAACACAATGTGGAATAAGCCTGAAAAATATAATACTGAGAGAGGAAATGTAAGTCACAAAGGAATATTTATAGCACAATCTCAATTTTATAGGTTTAAAAACATAAAAACCTTTTGTTTATGGATATAACATATATAGTCAAATTATAAAAATATACCAGGAAACAATAAATTCAAGGTGGTGGTTATCTTTGGGGAGGACAGGAAGGGATGTACAACGGGAGAGGGGACACAGGAGGGGCATTGGCCATTCTGCCGTGTTTTTTATTTTCTTCCTGAGAAAACATAAAAATATGAGGCATGAATATGAAGATGTTAATATCTCACAAAGCTGATGCAGTAGGTAGATACATTTTTTTTTGAAATAGTAGGCACAATTTTATTTGCTTGAAATATAGCATAGTAAGAAGAAAAATGAAATATTAATATTATTTTGTTTGTAATGTATCTTCTTATGAATATAAACATAAAGTGTATATTTATAATTTTAGTGTGCCACATGATCACAAGCAGATAAAATATTTATAACATAAAGACAGGAAGTAAATAAAATAGAAATCAAATACTTGTTACATCTGGAGGATGGGGCTATGTATTGTTTTTAAATTATTTTATTTTATTTTTCTGTATTTTTAAAATGTTCATTGAGATTATAGTATTTTTACAGTTTAAAACATAAGATATTATAAAATTATGATAAAAATGTATGTTTGGACCCTGTGTAGGATCTTTAATGTCATGCTAGGTTTTTGCTTTATCCTGTGGACTACTGTTTTCCAAATGGTGACCCTCGAGATGTTAATTTGTGTTCCTGGGAAATACAAGAGTTCCAAGGTCAATAAGTTTAAAAAAATGATGTCTCTCAGGCTTCCTGCTTGAAGAAGCATAATGCACATTTAAACAGTAAAGGCTCTGAGAATTTCTGCAGTAAAACACAACAACAACAACAAAACCACCGTAGAACAAAAGCTTAATATTTTTCAACCCTGAGTTTCCTAAATACATATGATTATAGATCCTTTTATCAAGGAGTATTTTTTCTTTTTTTATCATTTGAAGGATATTAGTTTTCAGGAGACACAGCTTACGTACTAGCTCTTAATCACAAAGATATCCAAAACCTCATATAGATAGTAGCATGATTGGGACACCTGGGTGGCTCAGTTGGTTAAGCATCTGCCTTAAGCTTGGGTCACGATCCCAGCATTTTAGGATCCAGTCTGCATAGGGGTCCCTGCTCAGCGGACAGCCTGTTTCTCCTTCTCCCTCTGCTGCTCCCCCTGCTTGTGTTGTCTCTCTTTTTCTGTCCAATAAATAAATAAATAAAACTCTTTTAAAAAGCAGCATAAGTACAGGAGAGATTCTGCACATTGAAATTGGCAGTGTTGGGCAAGACAGCTTGGAGGTGATGAAGACTGGAGTCAGAGAGGCCAAACTGCAGTAGATAACGTTCATTGTTGCAGTAGATAATGTGCAGTAGATAACGTTCATTGTTGCAGTAGATAATGTGCAGTAGATAACGTTCATTGTTGCAGTAGATAATGTGCAGTAGATAACGTTCATTGTTGCAGTAGATAATGTGCAGTAGATAACGTTCATTGTTGCAGTAGATAATGTACAGTAGATAACGTTCATTGTTGCAGTAGATAATGTGCAGTAGATAACGTTCATTGTTGCAGTAGATAATGTGCAGTAGATAACGTTCATTGTTGCAGTAGATAATGTGCAGTAGATAATGTTCATAATGTTATAAGGGTTTTAGTACATTACTGATGGCCTTAGCTAATCATCACTGCAACCATGCTCCTGGCACACAATAAACACTTATTTTCCACATAACTAGGTCTGCTGGGATTTAGCTAATCTGGCCTCACACTGTAGGTTAGATCAAGATCAGTTTCACATCCCTCATTGTTCTTAAACAGGAGTTACCCAAGATATGTTCTTCCTATGGCAAAATACAAGCCTATTTCAAGTCTTGTGTCATGCTAGCGCACATCCCACAGCAAATCCTGTGGGTGGCCAAATCCTGATCAGGAAGGCAGGACATTACATTCTGCTTACCATGAGGCCGAAGCAAGTCACAGGGCCAAGCTTAGCATCAGAGGGCTGAGGAAGTATATTCCTCCCAGGAAACTGGGAACTGAGGAAGGAAATGAGTATTTGCTCAACAGGAATCTCATCTTGGCACTGTCTGTTTCCAAAATGAGGAAAACACAACCATTTGCTAGGTAGCGGAGCTCTGAATATATCGAGGCCATGAAAGAGGCCAGGGTGGTTTCAGCGTGGCACAAACCTAAAGACAGTAGTGTGACACTAGACCCTTCCTATACCACATTTGTTCTCCAGGTATGAGAACAAGTGAGTTAGAGCATAATGTGTCTGGGAGTTACTGAGAAGAAAATTGCTAAGAAAGTACAACAGGTCCATGAGCATTTAGCCCAAATCATTGTACCTGGCAGAGGTGACCAGATGTGTAAGATTGCGCTTCTTTCACATTCCACACAACTTTCTTCTTTTAACATTAATTGATATTTAGTATTCAGAGACATGGCAAAGTCTAGATCTCTGAGAATAATTTCAATCCCCAAGGGGAAAAGAGGAGTGATCTTGAATATTTGGAAATAACATGGATTAAAATTGCAACCTATCGCACGTTTAGGTCCTTAACAGTTTTCTCAAAAATGGTTTGATGCTGTGTTCTACATTTAATACCTACAAAACACGAGATAAAGATTTTTTTTCAGTTTCCATCGTCACATACTAATTCTGTAAATATGATACAACTTTCTACATGGAGGCACAACCTCTTTTTTGCTCAAAGAGTGACAATAAAATCAATTTTGAGGTTCTATTTTCTGGCCAGAAAGTTTCTTTAAGCACAGGGATCATGTCAAGCTGTGTTGCAGAAGAAACTGGAAAATGAAGAAATGACTAGAAGGCAATAGAGAAGTGCCTGGCCTGTGGCCAAATTATGAAACCAGCAAAATCTGTCCATGGTACTTGGTTCTCATAAACATCCTTGTCTTTTCCTCACTGTCATAGTTCAGTGATGAATGGTTCCTACTCTGGTTCTACAGGCAGGGAATCTGAAACTCATCCCCATCATGGGATAAATGACTTATAAGGATTCCTGCTTTAAACATCAAAGTGAAAAATCTATAATGAGCAGAGAAGACCAGGAATGGCAGGTGGGGGAGCATTTTGGAGGGTGGGGATTCTTTCTGTACATATAGCTTACTATCAGGAAGGCATCAGATATATTTCTACCCACAGAAATACATGTGTATATGACATGTGTAGTGCCTCAGTGAGCCTATTGAGTGTAGTGAGTACTACACTCAATATGTAGTACTAAAAAAAAAAAAAAGAAAGCATGCACAAGATAAGATAGTCTAGATTTATGCCGTATCTCTTATGTGGAGTCTGACATAAGAAAATACATGTAAGAAAATATAACTCAAAATAAAAACAAAATATACAGAGTGGTAGAGATACAAAGCTTTGAGAGATGGAGTATCAAGAAATTATTATTAATATTTAGTATTCATTTTTATATCTCGTTATCATTTGTTGAGCCTCTACCTGAATGAATATTTGCCTAGAAATTCTTCTAAGTACCAGTCGCTCTGTTACCTAAGTTAGATTGTCCATTGATGTCCATTCAACAAGCAGCCCCAGATTAGTAATTATAAACAATAATAATGATGACAATTATAGCATCATTTATACAAAGTGGTCTTGGGACCTATTATGTAATCTTGTCTTAGCATCATCTGGTCTCAGTCACTGACTAGAGGGATGTGGATGGTCACATTACCTTTAGGACTGAGTTCTGTTCATTCATTTATTCAACAAGTAGTATTGAGCATTTACTCTGTATAAGTCTGTGCTAGGTGCTATGGGTAACACCAAGAGAACTACACAATCTTCTCACAGTGAAATTAAAATATAGTAGGATGTGTGTGTGTGTGTTTGTGTGTGTACACACGTCTATATGTAAAATTTAAATTCTATAAGGCAAATGTATCTAAAATATTAAGATATCCAAAAGAGGGAAGGGCATTTTGGTTGAAGTGTGTGGGGGAGAAAGAATAAGAGTGGAAGGGATCGAGGGATTTCATGTGCAGGGGAGTTTTGGGGCTGGGGCTGGGGCCGAGGGTATGGTAAGGCACTACACATTAATGCAGTGGTCCTAACAAAGAACTGGGAAAAAGAGACATATTGGTCAAATGGTGAAGAGTCCCACTTGACTGTGTCCCAGGTTAAGTGTAGGGGAGGGGAAGGAGTAAATGTTGGGAAGATAAACTGGGGAGAGAGCACAGAAAGTTTCAAATTTCCAGATAATAGGTTTGAACTTTATTTATAAGATACTGGTGAGTCACAGGATCTCTTTGAGCAGATGTTTGCCATGACATGAACTGTGCTTTGGGAGGATTACTCTGGCATCATGGATAAGATGATCTCGATTGGAAGGAAGGGAGAATGGCTTCAGGCAGGCCAATTAGGAAACTGCTGTTCAGGTCCTGGGGTCTGAAGGTCCTGAGGACCAGAGCACCCCCATATCACTAAGAGGTACTTAGTGGAAAATGTAGCTGAATGGGGAGGTAGTTTATAGATCCCAGTCATTGGGGGGGCAAGGGTACTGCATTTGTTAAGATCTAATGGTGTTGGCTCAATTTGGGCCTTATAAGCCACTGATAATAACAAGCCAGTGTTCCTTTCCAGCACAGAGATTCTTAACTGAGCAGAACTGGGACAAGAGGGACAAAAAAATCCAGATGAAATGGGATTGGGAAATGGAAAAGGGAGATGTCACAAGTACAAGGCCATATTTTAAAACATTATTTTGAGCAAAAAAATAGATGGAGTGTAGAATCATGAATCTAGAAATTATTTTGGCCCCTCCTTCCTCCTAAAAGTAGACAAAAACTCATTTACTTGCATGTGAGCAAAGGAAAAAGTATGCAGTCTAATAAAGAGAATGAGGAACAGAATAAATTCCCCATGGCCCGGGAGGCACATGGAAAGACATGCCCACAAGACAGATGAAAACTGAAACCCAGAATTTCAAAGTGAGCTAAAAGAAACCAAGTAAATGGTAGAAGCTGTGACAATAAATTACATAATGGAAGAACTCATAAGTGAGATGATTAAAGAAGACTTTAAGAGAGAGCTTATTCTCAGTAAATTGAAAAAAAAACCCTAGAAATAATAATAAGATCATTTTTGTAATGAAATTGAGCCCAGAGGAACACAAAGAAACAGAAACAGTAATGCAGTGAAAGAAACAGAATGCGTGAAAGAAAGAAAGGTATGAGGGGGAAAAAAAACATTTAAAGAAAGCATCTGAGAGAAAGGGGTGGTTCAGAAGAGTCAACATATGTCTAATACAGGGGTTTGTTACCTCGAGTGAAGGACTGCAGGGTTTATGGATAAAATGCATGTGTCTATGGACTTCATTGGGAAAATATATCTCCATTTTCGCTAACCTCTAGCTGAATTTACTATCTTTCTTTAATTAGTATGCATATGCCAATATATAGTGGTATTAACAGTACCTGTGACTTTGTCACCAAAATGAATCATAAATGTCTTAATATCAAATTATAGTTCTAAAAAATATTTCCAAATCTCATTTTCATTCATCACTTTTTCAAACTCATAATGGCCTTTATACCTACCACTATATCTAGTTACTTACTATGGCAATAAAGAAGCAAACAGATCATTGTATCACAATTTAAAAATATTTTGAGAACTATATTTCAATACAATGAGTTTCCTTTGCTGTTCTACGTATTCCATTTTATACATTTCAAAATATTATTCTGAGAAAGTATTCATCGGTTTTACCAGACTGCTACAAATTTCTACAGTATAACAAATTTTGTGATCTGTCTTATATAGTAGGAGTCTCTGAAAGGAAATTATAATTCAAAAAACTTTATTGAAATAAAAAATAATTTGAAATTACATATTGAGATGATTAGAAATTTCCCCATAATAGTCAACACTATCCTGTAAAGAAATATCATTTGGACATCCCAGTGAAAAAGACCAATGGAGAGAAAATTAGACTGCCACCAGTATCTTTAAAAGCACCACTTTCATGACCAAGGAAAATATAGTGACATATTTAAGAAAGCTAAGGAAAGAAAATGTGGGCCAAGATTCTGATGTTCAGCCAAACTGACCTTTAAGTATAAAAAGCCTCTGGTAAACTGATGTAAACATGCAAGAACACAGAGAATATTGTTCTCATGTGCCTTTCCTAAGGAATCTACCAGACCACAATGAAATAAGAATGGAATTTAAGAGTAAGCATTTTCAAACTTTTATAGAATTTTGACATTGCTATGACATCCAAGCCCATGAATCATTTCTCTAGCAATTTATTTTCATTGTTCTTTACAAAAGTCCATAGAAGCTTGGGAAAAAAATTTAACTCTTCCAACTAAAAAAAAAAGAGTTTTATACAATCAAATTTAGTATAAGGATGGGTAGAAAATATTAAATGTAAATTTATTTGTACAATTAAGACCCCAAAATCACTATTAAGAGAGATAGTGCAGTATGCAAGTCTCTACGCTCTCATAAGTGTAGGTAATGTGACTGTTTTAAAAATGAGGGATTGGGAATAGGGAGATTATCTAAAAGCTGCCTTCTAGTTCTGCCCACTGAAAAGACAGAAACAGTGACCAAATTATTAGTAATGAGCATTTCTCATATGCAAAAGTAGTCCGAAATACTGTTCCTACTTCATGGATCTGGGTGATTTTGAGGTAGGAAATGTGTATGATTAGCCTACAATGTCCTAGAGAGCACGGAAGCTATCAAAAGACCAAGGTGGTGTCAAAAACACTCAGTAGCTAACTTGGGCTGCTTCCATATCTTGACTATTATAAATAATGTTGCAATGTTTAGAGGGGTGCTTCTGTCTTTTAGAATTAATGTCGTTGTTTTCTTTGGGTAAATACCCAGTAGTGGAATTACCTGATCATATAGTATTTCTATTTTCAGGTTTTGAGGAACCTCCATACTGTTTTCCACAGCAGCTGCACCAGTTTGCATTCCCACCAACAGTCCAGGAGGATTCCCTAATTCTCTACATTCTTGCCCAAGTGTCTCCGCTGAAAGATGAATGGGTAAAGATGGGGTATATATACAAAATGGATTATTACTCAGCCATAAAAAAGGAGGAGATCTTGTCATTTACAATGACATGGATGGACCTAGATGATACTATGCTAAATGAAAGAAATCAGACAGAGAAAAAAACAAATACCAGATGATTTCACTTATATGTGGAAACTAAAAGTAGAAGAATAAACAAACAAAAAGCATTAGATCTATAAATACAGAGAACAAACTGATGGTTGTCAGAAAGGAGTCTTGGGGGATGGGCAACATCCCCCAAGGGATGGGGAGTAGGAGATACAGGCTTCCAATTATGGGTTGAATAAGTCATGGGAATAGTAGTCAATGTAGTCATTGATATTGTAACTGTGAGGTAGGGTGAGGTAGCTACACTTGTGGTGAGCACAGCATAGAGTTGCCAGATCACGAGGTTGTACACCTGAAACTAATGTAACATTGTGTGTCAGCTTTACTCAAATAATTAAAGCTACAAAAACAACAACTGACAGAATAGCAACAGTAAGACTCAGTAGCTAACTTGCAGAGTCTCCTGGAGGTCCTCTGGAGAAGCAGAGTTGAGAAGGAGGAGGCCTGAGAATGTTCCCAGGGCGAGGGGCAGGCCAGATTACAGTAGAGATACAATATAAGGGGGATGAAATGATGGGTGGAGAATAATCTGTAAGGTAGGGACCTAAGCTAAAAGATCTTTAAAATGCTTCCCCACTGTAATGTGTAATTCTGTCTTTGCGAACTTTTCTGGCCACTTGGTCAGCATGACTAAGGCATTTACCACTTGTAGGGTGAGAGAAGCAGAGGGAGAGAGCCCATACCTTTTGGAGTGACTGGAAGGGATGGCGGTAATCGATGGGTGATGTTCATGGTAGCTCTCTTGAAGGTATAGAGACCCCAGTCCCCATCACTCAGCTTCACCTCTTTTCAGAAGGGCTTTCTTCACGATTACTGCCTTAGATTATGAGAGTGTTAAATCAGCTTGAACGATGGTTTACCTATATTTGTTTATGAACTGTGTTCCTCTTGTGATTTACAGCACAGAAGAGATGACTGTCTTTAGCTTTTGAATGGGTTAGTTAGGCTTGAGAAAGAAGATAGCAATTCTAAGAGCTCTTGAAAGACTCAAATCATGTACCATTAAGTCCTACTCCTGAGGAAAGAAACACGACTCTTCTTTGATACTATGAGATTCATAATTATTCTTCTCTGAACAGATATTAAGGGATATCTAAACACATAATGTGTATTTTATGTTCTGAGGCCTTCTTTTCATGCTCTGCTACTTTGAATATTCTACTATTTTAAATCAAGATTAAAACAGGCCCTAGGATAACTAGAGAGCATTGCCCTTAAGTAAAAGGACCTTGAGACAAAAAAATAATAATTGTCTCCTATTTGCATAATGCTTTTAATTTTTTTCAAAGCCTTTTTCATATCTTTTATTTCACTTGATCTTCACAACAACCATGTGAGGCTGTTCACTTTAAAGAAATGAACTTGAAAGCAGCGAACATTTAAAACATTTCCTCCAAATGTAGTAAAACCACAAAGAAAATTCCCAGAGCATCTATACCATCGCTCTAACTTAAACTGTATTTACTGCAAATTGTATTGAGTCAGAAGAGATGGTGGCTCGTAAATACAGTTTCTCTGTCCTGAACCACATTCAAACTGCCGTTGTTATGAATACAAAAGAGCTTTCCGAGTACATGACTGTAGTTTTGCTGCATTAAAGCAAAAAGCTGGCATTTGGACTAGAAAACAGGCTGTAACTGTGTCTGTTCTGCATGGTGAGCATCTCAGTGCCTGCCAGCAATAGGGATGGATTTACATATATTGACTCAATCCAGCATATGAGTAACGATCAATTTTCTTGATCTATTCTATTCTGTCAATCTGTGCTTTTGCTAGCAAATGAGGAGACATCGCTGTCAGCCAGAAATAGAGTTTCCTAGGCTTATGTGAGCTCTTAAGATCTCTTTTCTACTTAATTAAAAGATACATACGGTGGTTGGCAGAGAGCAGCCAGCAAGTCAAAGTAACAAAATTTGCTATGTAGAGATGGGTTCCTGAAAGAAAAATCATGAAAGATGGCTAAATAAGTGGAAAGGCAGAATTCCATTTCTGAGGATAGTATATGCTTATGTCAATCCTATTAATGGTAAAATAAATACAAAGGGACAAACACAATTTGTCTGTCTCAAGTAAAAACATCCCTTTCAGGAGTCACAAATTATGCTTCCAGGTAACAATATGTAAGACAAAATGCTTTCCTATTTGGTCTCTCCTATTAATGTATCATGTTAGACTAATTCATTTGGTTTGGGCCCAGGTAATCTGTGCCCCTAACTTGTACTGGAATTTTAAGTCGGATCAAAGAGTGTATACAAAGCGGGCACGAAAGTTCTCATAAGGGACGCTAGCCCAAGGACGCTAAGAAAAGCTTGACACATGTTGAACTCCTTAAGGTCCCCTTTGACCTCCAATGTGATGGTAATTCCAATGAACCTGTGAAGCCCTCAGGCAATATCTGAAATAAAATAGTTTCATTTTTCGGTGGGTAAGTGACCAAATGTTTCTGCTAGGGGGCATGGTGTTGTGGGCTCACAGTTTCTACTCTGACTTCTTTCAGGTGTTTTGAGGGATGGAGATTCAGAACCTATACCAAAAGTAGGATATCATTCTTTATACATCTATTGACTTTAATTAAGTAATGGACTGATTGGGTTTGCCTTCTGTTGCTTCCCTGAGACCTTCCTGAATGCTAGTATTGAGTTCCTCCAGAAATGTCTAGACATGCCAGGAGACAGATTTTAGGAACCACATGCATCAGGAAGAAGCAAAATCTGTGCTCTGGTGAAGGGAGCCACACCCTGAACCAGCATCAGGAAACCCTGGTTCTGTCCTGGCTTCTTCAATGATGAGTTCTACTGTCATGAGAAAGTGGTTAGTCTTTATCACAACTCATTTTTCCCATCTTTAAAAGGAGGATATTGTAGCAGATGTATGAATTTCAAGCTGAATTTAGGGAGTCTTCCCAGCAGCTATCACTGGGATAGAGTAGGTAGGACTCTGGGACCCCCACTCCTGGGGGGGGGGAAATGTTATCAGCTGTGCTTGTAACCATTTTATATAATAAGCTTTCAATAAGATTTTGTTCAAACCAGGCAAAAAGGGGTTTTAAAATTAAGGTACCAGAGCATCCTGAATGTTTCTTACGCCTCTATCAATCTATGGTCAGTTTGAGAACATCTTAGCTTTTTTGTCCATTGGATGTATGATTAAGTTTTTTTCCAAACTCTAGGAATGGGTTTAAGTCAAGTCACCTCCCATTCTTACTGGTCATACCTGACAGCAATAGTCCTCATTTGGTTAGCTCATTGGTACAACATCTGGTGCGTAGAATGAATGCAGTAAATAGTTGTCAAATAGCTCTCTGGTCCCTATGATCCATACTTCTTAATTTTAGCCTAAGGAACTGGTAAGAATGGCCAAAAAGAGAATGGGTGCCTGCAAGGGCAAGCATTTGGTTCAGGAGAGACTGAGGAAAAGATAAAAATAAAATTAAGGTGTCTGATCCTCGAGAATCAAGAAATTGACACACATTCTATGTTTATTCCCTAACCCATCTCATTTGATTTGGAAATGAAAACAGATAACATGGTGCTTTTTGAAAAAGCTGTGTCTCCTTTTTGATGTCCACCTCCACTGCCTCTCCCTTGACACATGCCATTAAATATCTGATGCTGAACATTTGCCCTTAGAGACAGTAAGATGAAAGACTTCAACCCAATCAACACCCCAGGGGCCTGCCCCAACAGGATCTGAGATTACCCCAGAAAAGAGGCCAAGAACTTCTGGTTAGCTGTCTGTCACTAGGGTCTACGGCCATGGTGGACTGTGAGCCAATGTGTATACTGCCTTAGAACAAGGTTATCTTTTTCCCAGTTATGTCAGGGTTCTAATGCTCACACTCAGCTCTAACATGTTCTAACTAACTATACTAAGAGTGTTCCCTTTTAATTCATTCTTTTTTAATCTGCTTCTTTTAGAACTAAGGAAACTGAGACCCAGGCTAGGAATAGGACTTGTACAAGGACACACATTTAGGTTGTAGGGCCAGACAGATATGCTTGCACTTACAAATCCTCCTTGATGAAATGATCCTTATCTTTAGATTTTTCATGGCTCATAGGTATGAGATGAAGTATGAGTCAATCAGTCAGCCTATATTTATTGAGTAGCTATCTTTATACATAAGGGATGGTGCTACGTACTCAAGATATGGTCATAAACAAGATACTTCCTACCTTCATGAAATTTACAATCTTATGGGAAGGACTCTCAATAAAGTTCATTCGAGCAAAGGCTAAAAAGTAATGCAAAATATTATAAGCCTAATGCAATAAAGAAGGGGATTTAACTCTGTTTGGGGGACCAGGAAGGAAGAGAGAGCTGAGCAGTAAAAAGGAGACAGAGAAGCCATAGTTTTTCTAAAACTTCCAGATAGAAGTCATGGTGGCATTTGTTTGAAATTGTATATTTCCAGGTTCCTTCTCTTGGAGATTCTGAATCATTAGATCAAGGAGTGAGATCTAGGAATCTGTATTTGTACCATTCCCATGTTTTTCTGGTAATCCACAAGGTTTGAGAAATCCTGAATGACCATTCTAGGCAGAGGGATTGTGCATATCAAGGCACCACACTGAGGGTAGAGAGAATCTAGGAGAAATTATTTTGGCTAGAGGGGAGTGTGTGATGTCTGGTAAGGATCAGGAAGGATTTGCTAAGAAAAAAATTGTAAGACATTAAAACTTTGCACATGGCTGAGCAGAAGCTTGAGTATTGGGATGTGGGGAGAGTAGGAAATTGGTGACTTCCCTACAGAGGGACCCAGACCTGCTAATTCCTCAGAAGTACCCCTCAAATAAATTTTGCTTTCCTCTGTTTTAAATATTATTTTCTTTTAACACTAAGGAGAATAAGGGGTAGTTTGTGGAGGAGCTTTAAAAAGACTCTGGCTTCCTCAAATACTTCCTATAAACAATGCATTCAGTTCCACAAAGGATTACTTTTATACTCATGTTTCAATAAAATGTACGTAGCCATGGCAAGGGGGCTGTTCATCAATCACAAATCTGGGTGTCTTCTTTTGTATGAGACACTATGCTTGGACCTTTCCAGCTGTTTATATGACGATGCAAATGGATTTTCGGAGAGATTATGGGCATGGGAACATGAAAGATTAGGCTTGCTTTCTTTACATTTCAGGATAAGGTGTACCCTACCCTTAGGTTTCAGAATCCCTGGCAGTGGTTTGCTGGAGCAAGCTCGTGAGAACCTATCATTACCATCTTTTCCCAATTCTGTGTTCAGTGACTTCACATCTTAAAATTAGCCATTGTAGGAGCATTTACAGTGTGGAAATCAGCAAATGGCTTTTTTTTTTTTTTTCCCCATTGCTGAGAACCTGTTGTTAAACACTTACCAGCATACCACTGCCTGACAGGTATTCACATTTTTGAAATTGTGGCCCTTTTTTACATGAGAGTATTCACTGAGCAGAATCTCCTATTAATGAAGACTCCTTTCTCCCCAACTCTCTTTTTCATTAGGGAAGAGAGTCTCCCAGAATCTCTAGTACACTGCTATTGTTTCTCCTGGCTTAGACCTGAGTCCCATGGCTATTCAAGGGAGGTTGGGATAGTAAGTATCTGGTGGTAAGGGGATGGGGCTACCACATGTGGTCTAAGCCAAGCCTGACTTAAACTGTGGAGCTGGAAAGGATAATCCTGAACAAAACTGAGGCTCTTTTAGGAAGGAAGAGTTCATCCTTATCCAGAGAGTAAATATTTCCCACATTAGTAGTACAAGAAAAGAATGAGTATGATCTCTAAGATCTGGAAGGCTGAACTGTAATAGAGCTAAGTTCTCCCTATTTTGTTTGTCTCAATCAATAGCTGATGCATTTAATGCTCAGCATCTTACAGCGGTGGGTGTCCAAGGGTGGTCCTCAGATCAGCAACATAAGCATCATCTGGAAACTTGTTAAAATGCAGATTCTCAGGCCCCACCTGAATCTCCTGAATCAGAAACTGGGGAGGGAGAAACAAATGATTAAGGGTGTAGTCTAGCAATCTGTGTTTAATAAATGATCTAGATCATTCTGATGGCTGCTAAACTTGAGAACCATTATCTTAAGAGTGTTACTTCCTCTATCAATGTGATAAAATGAGTTTCAATGAATCATAAGCACCTAGCTGGTGTTAGCCACAGTGAGCATAGTTGTTCATTCATTCATTTAATATACATGTAGTGAGCGCTTGCTGCTTTTATCCCGTGTCATAATCCATTGCCCACTGGCAACCAGAATGCTCTTTTAAAAAAAATGTAAACTGGGACACCTGGGTGGCTCAGTTGGTTAAGTGGCTGCCTTCGGCTCAGGTCATGATCCCATCGTCCTGGGATCGAGTCCCACATCAGGCTCCTTGCTCAGCGGGGAGTCTGCTTCTCCCTCTGCCTCTGCCTGCCACTCTGTCTGCCTGTGCTCACTCTCTCTGACAAATAAATAAAATCTTTAAAAAAATGTAAATCATATGTGCTGTATGCATGCTTAAAACTTTCAGTGACTCACATAACAAGTGAAATACAAACTTGAAGTCCCTCTTAGACTCAGTTTGCTGACCCTCCCAGTTCCTTTCTTACCACTCTCCCCTTCCCTCTTGTTACCTCTACGATGCTGGCCTTCTTTCTGGGGTCGAGTCTATCTTATTCTAGGGCTAGGTCAAATTTCACCTATTCAGAGAAGACTTCTAACTACTTTATCCAATGCACCCCCGCTTGATCCCACTTGTCTTCACCACATTACCCACCGATTTCCTTCATGGCACCTAAAATTATTGTATTGATTTAGATGCTTATTGTCTGACTTTCCTACTGGAATGTAAACACCACAAGGGAAGCCCATTCACTGCCTCTTAGTATCTAAGTGCACCCTGGAGTGCTGGTCTTAACGTACGATTTGAATGGGTTTCTAGGCATTATTCTAGATGTGCCAGAACTGAGATTTGAATTGCTAGAGGAAATGAACAGCTGGAGTCAGCACTTTGGCAGAGGCATATCAAGCTTTTTTCGTTTGAAATTATAATCTATTTCATTTGTAGAAACTTACATTTTCTTATAGGAAGCTCTTCAAGGAATCACAAAACTCACTTGTTTGGACAAGATCAGTTTGCTTCAGGTTGAGTTGGCAGTATGCTCATTTATTGATGGAAGACTGCCAGTAACTTGAAAAACAATATCAAAATGTCTTATGCCTTGCACCACATCAGATAAGCAAGTAACTGACTCAGAAAATTTATGATAGTCTTACAGTTGTTTTTCCCAGAGATGGTTCTGGAAATAGAAAGATGAAATCAGACTCCAGTGCCATCTAGTGGTCATATTTAGTTCTAGAACTAAAATCCAATATACTTTAATATTGATTTTTCACTTATTTGGGAGGGGTGTGTCTGTCTGTCTTTCTAGTCTTACATATTACTTTAATCATACTAATGGTGATGCATGTTGATTAAATTTTAGGAAATTCATGAGGAACATTAATCCTTTGTGTCGTCATATGATAGAAATGTATTTTATAAAATAATTGTTTTAGAAGACCATTAATTATAAGCTACACAACAGCTATGGCACAAGACTGAAACAATACGATGCCCCCTGCGATGGTAGACAGTGGGTGGTCACTCAGAGGCAAACAGAGAATCCCAGACTTCTGAGTAACTAGCTTCTGCCCTGCTTTGTTGTGAATTCAGATAGCCCATCCTATCCTTGTTTTTCATCTCCTCCATTGACTCATAGTGAAGCCTTTTGCAAAAGAAATAAAATGAAGAGATGATTCTTAAACAAAAATTAGAACCCACAAAAGTTTGTATTTTTTTAAAAAAAGATTTTATTTATTTATTTGACAGAGAGATCACCAGCAGGCAGAGAGGCAGGTGGAGAGAGAGGGGGAAGCAGGCTCCCTGCTGAGCAGAGAGCCTGATGCGGGGCTCAATCCCAGGACCCTGAGATCATGAGCTGAGCCAAAGGCAGAGGCTTAACCCACTGAGCCACCCAGGTGCCCATGTATTTTTTTTTTTTTATAAAATTACTTTTATCTTCTATAGCCATAATGCGACTTATAGCGTCTAGGAAAACTAATGCTAATTACTATTCTGGGTGCATATAAAACAGACTTTGCCCCTTGCTAAACATTTTATGTACATATATCTTTATAAAATGAACAATCCTGCATAATATGGATAATTACTCCTCAGTTTTACAAGAAGGACACTAAGACTAATAGAATTGTTATTTGTTGAGCTCCTAATACATGGCAGATGTTTCTCATGTATTCTTTTATTTAATCCTACAAACTTTTCAGAGATAGTGTCATCACCTGTTCGGATGAAGAAGGGAAAGCTGAGAGAAGTTATTTGTCCCAGATCTTATATCTGGAGACTGGAATTGGAGTCCTCCTGGCTGTCTCTATATTGTGCTATTTCTACTCCCTCTCCAGCATTTTAGGAAGAAGTTGATTTTTACTTATACAAAAAATATTTTTCCCTCCACCTACCTCTCATCAGATGCTCAGCAGTATGAGGGCAGGGGCCGCATCTAATGCCTGGCATGTAAGAACTTAGTACACATTTGTTGAATGAGTTGAAGGAGGGATACTTGGGAAGGTTCCCTTTCCTTAATCAGCCACTTCACTAACATTCGCTTGAGTTATTTATTGCTACATGAAAGATTACCCCAAAACTTAATGGCTGAAATGAAACATATTTGTTGTCTCCAGTTCCTGTGGGTCAGGAATCCAGGAGATGTTACCTGGGTCTCTCACAAGGCTGCAGTCAGGATTTTGGCCAAGGCTACATACAGTTAGCCCACTGTTCAGCTGGGGCAAAGTCTACCTCTGAGGTCAGTCACATGGATGTTGGCTGGCCCTGGATGACATGCGTCATTCATGTGACCTTGAGCAGACCTCAAAACCTGGCAGACGACTTTCCCCCAGAGTGAACTGATCCAAGAGAGAGTGAGAGAGAATGCCCAAGATGGAAGCCCCAGTCTTTCCATAACCTAATCTTGGAAATGACATCTTTTCATTTGTGTTGCATTTAAGGGGAAAACATTACAAAAAGACGTGAATATTTAGAAGTGGAAATCAGTGGAGCCACCTCCGAGGCTATAAACCATGACATTGGTGGCTTTATTCATTGAGTACTGAGCCTTGAAACCACCCTGAAATATTATAGATCAATGCCTTTTCCCATATTAACCCAGAATACTTTATAATCTAGCTGGGGCTAGATAATGCATAGAAGAGCTAGCTCTGGTGCTAGGCAGACTAGATCCAAACCTTGAGCTTCTTCACTGTGATCCTGTTGATGCCTCCATTCCTTATCCATGAAGTAGGCATTATAAAAACGCATACCTCCTAAGTCTGCCATGAGCTTTAAGTATCATTATCAGTGAATTACTAAATTCAGCACCGGACACATAAAAACAGCAGTATATTCCAGCCAATACAGATTAAATAGACCTGTGAATTTGTTTTTAATTATCTAGAGTGGTTTCTTTTGTATTTTGTGTTTTATTTTTCTCAATGTAATCCTAGAAAGGTGGTAGATTTTATATGCTCGTTCCCATTATAAATATTTAACATTCGAGACACACAAAAATGTAATGACTTGTCAGTACATGCCGAAGGCAAGCCAGTTACCCAGTTTTTCTTCTGCCCAAGTGATTTCTCTTCCCAATTCTTTCCCTTTCCTTTCCTTTCCTTTCTTTTCTTTCTTTCCTCTTCCTTTGTCCCTCCCTCCCTCCCTCCCTCCCTTCCTTCCTTCTTTTTTTCCTTGTATCTTAGAGGCATGGGCGTGGAACATCCTCACTACCCATGACTATATATTTTTGGTATTTGTTGTCACAGAGATGTAAGAATCACCTAAGTAATGAAACCAAAAGTTGTTTTAGAACTGATAGAGTCATATTTTGAATGTCATAAAAGAACCATCTATAAACTAACTGTACTACATGCACCACTTTCTAAACTGTACTGTTATGGTAGCTTAAGAAACCCACATCCTGGCTTCGGTTCCTCATTCTACGAGTATGTTTTTTTGGTTAAGTTAATGAAAAACAACCTCACGAGACTCAGATTCTATCCTTTAATTTGAGAATGGTCTACCAAAAGGCCTAGGAGACTTTCTTATGATAAATTCCAAATGATATTTTACCTAAGCCAACAATAAAACTCTGTAATAGAGACATCGAACCACAAATATATTTCCATTTAATTCCTATTATTCTCCAAGTCCTCAACCCTTTCTCTCCCTTTCCCTCCCAGAAAACCCCAAATTCAGGCCAAATAATCAAGAAGAAAAACATTGTTGACTGTGTGTCATAATCACATCTGTCTTCGGAAACAGAGGACTCTATTCCCCAGATATGAGACAGAACCCTGAATCATTTTAACTTATGAAGCTCATCTATTCAGAAGAAAGGTCATTTTATTATTGAAACTCAGTGTTTCCTTCTGTCCATTCCCTTTTTACAAAATAAATAAACAGCAGCTTCTCGGAGTGCTATAGCCAACCTGTGCTGCTGATCTCTCCTAAGCGATTACAGCCTTCTAACCCTTCATTGTTGGGCCTCACGTATGCATGTGAACTATGTAGCTTTTACAATTTTAACTTGTTGGGAGTTCACAGTGTGCTTTGAACGATTAGAAGGAGGAAAATGAGAGAAAGCAGGAGAGAGAGGTAGTTATAAATGAAGAATGGGTAAAAACAATGTTTGAAGGATTTATGTCTATTTTTTTTTAATTATTAGAGATCTGTCTAAGAAAAAAGTAAGTCCTTAACACCTTTGTGGGGTATCAAATTATTCAACCACATAAATGTTCAAAAGAGGGAAACCTTTCAAAGTCAGGGTTTGTGAGCTTCTTTATGTCCCTTCCCCTGGCTAACAGACTTAGTTCTTCTGGGAGAACTCCAAAGGCAATAGGTCATCACCTCCCCCGGTGTCCACATCCAGCCCCACAGCCGAGTGAGAGAATCATGTCACCGCTATGACCTTTCTTGGGGGCTGACCTAATAGAACACTGTGTTCTTCAAAGCTGTTTCACGACTGAATCACGACTGAAGAACATGTGCATCAAAACACTAGTGTCACCATTAAAAAAGTGTCTCTCTGTGTGTGTATCTGTTAAGTCCATATATACACAAAGATACACAGATAAGCTTATGTATGTATATGTGTAAATATCGATTTATCTGTCTGTAATCAATGATCTTTAAGCATTGGTCCAGGGTCAGGTCACATCTGAAGTACTGTATACAGCCCTGGGTTATGAATCTTATAAGGGTCCTAAACAAGTTACAACATACCCAGAGAAGCAATCTAGGCTAAAGAAACATCTGGAAACTACTAGGCAGAATGTACAGAGGAGGAAAGTAGGCATTATGACCTTGGAGAAGTGAAGACATAAGAAGGGCAGGGTCCAGAGTCACTTTTAAATACTAGATCAGTGTCATCTGAGGAGAGAGAAGACTGGTTGTGTGTCACTGTAGGGACAGAACTAGGACAACTGACAGAAGTCACAGACAGGGAGATTGGTGCTCAAAACCTGATGGGATTTTTATCAACTTGAGAATACAGATCAACAATCAGACCAGTCAACTCAGCTGTCCCACAAGTTCCACTAACGGGAACACCTTGCCTATGTGGCAATCTAAAGAGCAATGCTGGATGCACTTTCCCAAATCCATGCTCAGGCCATTTACAACGCATTGTTGGTCCAGCAGACTAATAATAATAATAATAATAATAACAATAATAACAAGAACAACAGTTACATAGGATGCTTACTGTGTGCCAGGCCCCATGCATTTACTTTACCTATCAAAATAAAACAGTCTCATAAGGGTACTTAACTTCTGATGTGGGGCAGGAACTAGCAAAGTAATTCCATTTTTTGGCAATTAAGTGGAGTGGCAGAAAATCGAATCAGGTAAAATAATGTGTCTCATTTTTTTAGTTATTTAAAAATTGCCTCTTTCTCTAAACAAAGTATACATATATACACACTGTGGAATATAATCTAGACATAAAAAAGAATGAAGTTCTGATATATACTACAATAATGATGAACTTCAAAATCATGGTGCTAAATCAAATTAACTAGACAAAAGGACAAACATTGTATGCTTCTATTTATGAAATATCTAGAATAGGCAGATTCATAAAGACGGAGAAGAGATGAAAGATAATTGGGTTGTGGGGCGCCTGGGTGGCTCAGTGGGTTAAAGCCTCTGCCTTTAGCTCGGGTCATGGTCTCGGAGTCCTGGGATCGAGCCCCATATCGGGTTCTCTGCTCAGCGAGAAGCCTGCTTTCCCCCCCTCTCTCTGCCTGCCTCTCTGCCTACTTGTGATCTCTCTCTGTCAAATAAATAAATAAAATCTTAAAAAAAAAAAGATAATTGGGTTGGGGAGAGGAGACAATGGGGAGTTACTGCTTAATGAGTAGAGTTTCTGTTTGGGGTGATGAAAATGTTCTGGAAATAGATAATGGTGAGGGTTGCCCAACATTGTGGTTGTATTTAATGCCACTGAATTATACACTTAAAAATGATTAAGATGCTAAATTTTATATTATGCATATTTTGCCAGAATTTAAAAAAAAAAACAACACACCAAATCCGATCAGATTTTTTAAAGTGATATCCACCCAGAAATACTATCTCTTACTTTCTGGTCACTCAGAGAAGAACTTAGTTTAAACTGGCAAATTTTTAGGGTTGCCTGGTTGGCTCAGTTGGTTAAACATCCAACTCTTGATTTCAGCTCAGGTTATAGTCTCCAGGTTGTGAGATCAAGTCCTGTGTCAGGCTCTGTGTTCTGCAGGGAATTTCCTGGAGATTCTTTTCTTCTCCCTCTGCCCCTCCCCCCACTTGTGTGTACACGAGCTCTCTCTCTCAAATACATAAATCTTTAAAGTAATTAATAATAATAATAATTAATTGGCAAATTTCTAAAAAGAAGAATCACTACTCCACATGGCAAGGCCTGGGCCCAAACTGTTTGAAGGTCATTTTCAGAAGGGTCTCACTGGGAGGAATATCCAGACTTCAGCCAGCAGTGGTTCTCACAAGTACTATGTCCCCACTTAGTCATGGTCAGAGGAACCTGTGGCCTCAGCCCTCTGCTGAGGTTAGCACTCACAGAGCTCTCAGTGGTGATGGAAGTCTTGCAAAGCACTTCAGTGGCCAGTAGCCACATGTAGCTATTGAACATACGAAATATTCTCATTATGACTAAAGAAATGACTTTAAAATTTTACTGAATTTTAATTGATTTAAATTTAAATGTCTGCATGTGGGTAATGCCTATTGCACTGGATAGCATAATTTCATAATTCCACTCTGGCCCTCCTATGGCAATGCCCCTTCCCCAAGGGATAGGTGATAAAAGGGGCCAAAGGGTCTTAAATTGGCCTCTCCTTCTTGGCTTCTCCTGCGGTGGGAGCAGGCCCAATGGAGGACAGGTGGATGCCAGAGCTGTGAAAAAAGATCTGACTCAATTTAAGGGAAGCTGGAATTAGGGTCATAATAAGGAATGAGGAGGCATACAAGAAGTCGAGAAGAATTGACTTTGATTCTCGCAAGTGCAGGCATGAGAACAGATCATGGTGGGAGGGCTCAGAGGCTGAATGAAGTTTTGTGCTCATGTGGTCACAGGGATTGCATATTTCTTTTTGGGGATTTGGGAGAGAGAGGGGTTCTTTCCAAGAAACTCTCGTTGAGAGGGAGAAGGGTTCTTTCCAAAACCTTTCAACTATGAGGAAAGAATGCTACCTTCTGGTGGAAGATGAAAGCTTCCTGGTTCTAGGTCTGGCTGCACCTTAGTCTGTCAGGGGCAGGCCTTGCTTGTACATAGCTATGCTGGAATCCATAATAGATTTGAAGGAGATGGTCATGCAGAACTAGAACTAGAATAATCTGGCCCAGATGAAACTGTCTGGCTTCGAAATGTCTGCTTTTCGGTATTTCTCTAAGGAGATCACACTCAGCATCCTCTTCTCCAAACTGTGGAACTGAAGACATAGATCAAAATCACAGAAACTTCGAAGTGTGGCAGAATCGAAGCCCCAGTGAATTTGGAGTTGAAAGGATGAATTATCAATTCTCTTATTGCTGATCCTTTTCTGTGAAAAAGCCCTTTATTTACTCTGTCTTGGCCCTCACTTGCCTGATTCTGAAAAATTCTACTCTTAATTCCGTTTTCGTTTGGAAGTATTTGCCATGATGAAGAGGCGAATTTACTCTCCTGAAGTCCAAGGGCTGCCTTGATGTGTCTGTACACTCATGTACTTGGTAAGCCGCTGAGAAGCTGCCACTGGAACTGGCTCCTGTGGGAAGTGAGTGAGAAAAAGTTGTACTTCTCTTTCCTTGATGTCTAACCAGATCCAAAGAGGAACGGGTATAGTTGTTCTAAAGCACACAGCTAGCCCTAGATAAAACTGTGAGATGATCACACAATGATTAAAAAAATATCATGGAAAAATGTAGCACTGGAACAGCCAACACTTAGGCTGGTGTATACTGAGCGCCTACTCTGTTCCAGGCACCTCTCACGCATTCATACTCTACGGCCACTATGGCTGTGATAAAAGATTTGAGGTTTAGAGGGGGGGGAAGTCATTTGCCAAAGGATGCAGACTTAAGGTGTGGATTTAATTCTGTCTGATGTCAAAGGTCATAAATGAGGTGATGCTTGTCTTTCCCCTTCTTAGTCCCAGTTCTCTCAGTCCGGTCGGTACTGATGATCTCCTAAATCCATACTCAATCAAGAATACCTCTAGTATTGCTCTCTTGGGTCTCCCCTGACCCCACAGACCTCAGGATCCTGACCTGACCTACCTTTTTTTCCCTACTCCCAAAATCTGACTTGTTTTGTTATTTGCTCAGCACCTTGCTAAGCAGGTGCTTTCACTAACTGACATGAAGAGATTCCTATACTACTCATCGTAGCAATACTAGCATTTTAAAAGAGGCCCTCTATAGACAGTATTAAGACTGACCCAAATGAGTGAGTCTCTAAAATGGAAAACTTCAGGCACCAAGGCAGGCTGATCAAGAAATAATTTAATACATCTGAGGTTATGCATGTGTTGAGTATGCATGTGTTTGCCTGTTTGAGGAGGGACTTTCTGTCAGGGAAAGGCTTCCAGAGTATTCTCTTAACATATCTCATAGACCAGTGTTTTTATATCCTTTTTCATGATTGCTCCCCTAAGGACAATTTTTTTCTTAATTGCCTCTTTCCATGATATACCGTTATCTGTTTATGTACTAATGTAATCTGTGCTTTATACATAAAAGAAGTAAGATTTTAGACTTGCAAGAACTGATTTTCACCCCATTATGGGTGAATGGCTATGGTTGAGAACGCATGCTGATTTTTTTACCAGTGCTTTCCTACCTTTTGGAGAGATAGGATAGCTGAGTGTGAAGAGCGTATGCTGTAAATTAAAATCCCAGCTCTGCTATTTCCTCATTGTGTTACCTGGGCAGTTACCCAAGCCCTTCATGCTTCAGTTCTCCCATGTATAAAATGGGTGTGCCCTGGATATTAAGGGAGTTAAATGCAGGGGCACCTGAGTGGCTCAGTCAGTTAAGCATCTGCCTTGATCATGATCAGGTCATGATCTCAGGGTCCTGGGATTGAGCCCTGCGTTGGGCTCCTTGTTCATTGAGAAGCTTGCTTCTCCCCCTGCTTGTTTCTTTCTCTCTCTCTCTCTCTCTCTGTCAAATAAATAAATGAACAGACAAATCTTTAAAAAAGAAAGAGTTAAATGCATATGAAGCACTTAGTACAGGTCTGGATGCAGAGTTGGAATTAAGAGTTAGATATTTTCATGTCAAGGTGCACATAGAAAGCGATATTACTTGTACTGCATATGAGAAGTAAACTGAGGGGAACGACTTCGGGGTGTTTTTATGGGGCTTGTTGAAAAAAAGTAAGTTTAGATATTTTATAGTTACCATAAGAAAAATACAAACAAGAAAAACACCATTTAAAGAATTGGATATAACTTTCAAATGAAATAATTTCAGAAAGTATAATGAGAAACTTGAACTTATTTGTTCTCATTGACAGGAATCCTTGCCTACACAGGTGGTGACAAATGGTCCAAGGGAGATGATTAAGGGCCTTAAGTGTCAAAATAATGATTCTGAATTCAGAAAGTTTTTAGAATGAGGCATTCAAATCATGCCTAAAGATCATCTTAATATTTGTAACTTTGTTGAATGGTTGCTTTATTTATTTATCTAAGAGATTTTATTTATTTATTTATTTGAGACAGAGAGATTGGTGGGGGAGGGGCAGAGAGAGAGAGAGAGAGAGGAACTCAAGCAGACTCTGCATTGAGCATTGAGCCCAACGTGGGGCTCGATCTCACAACCCTGAGATCACGACCTGAGTCAAAATTAAGAGTCAGAGGCTCAGCTAACTGCGCCACCCAGGTACCCCTTGAGTGGTTGCTTTAAAAAAGGTTGACTATTTTGACCGTGAAGAAGAGTTATAACCCCTCCTATCTCCTGGCCGACCTGAAGCTTGGCGTGCAGCAATATTACCATGTCCCAGTGGCTGGGACACGGGTGTCACCCATCGCCTTCCCAATTTTGTGTAGGCCTGGCCCAGAACAAATACAGATGAGATGAATTTTTCCTCATAGAAATCCTTTTCAGGAGCACTTTATTAAATTGCCCTAGGCTGAAAAAGAAGACCCAAGCTGGGCCTCTTAGAGAGGAAGCACCAGGGCCTGTTGTGGGCAGGGGCCACCAGCTTCATAAACGGGAGGGCCACGGGAGTGAAGAAGCAGCGCCAGCTCCAAAGAGGAGCCACAGGACATCAGCCAAGGACCAGTCCACAGGAGGTGCCACTGGCCAAGGTCTGAGCGGATGGGGTGGGAGGCTAATTTGAGGCTCTGCCATCCGAGGCTGAGCTGGTTTCCCATACCCGGTCCAAGTGCAGGATTACCCTGTGCACGTTTGCTCGCCCCTTCCTCGCTGGGCCTCGTGGAGAGCCGTGGTAGATTTCTAAAAATACAGAATTAAATCTCCTCTAGCCTCTATTTAAATAATTCCGTGCTTTTTATTATTGTTTCCCAGCAGTGAACTGAGAGAAGAACTGCATGTTCTAGCCAAGCCTAATGATTGTTTTATAAATATTTATAAATCAGATACGAGCCTCTTTTCTTTCTCCTCTCTGCCCAGCTGTACATTATTGGGAGGCCCATTCTTCCCTTCCTTACAGCTCCTTTGACGTTTTTCTGGGCTAGGAGGGCATTTGGAGTTTGACATTTTTCTTTGATTTGCTTGCCTGTACTTCTGGAGTCTTTGTTAAGGAGCTTCATTCTGAAGTATTTAAAGGTGGCCTCCTGAGGTTGCCTCATTGTTCACATGTGCTGAAACAAAAATGAAGAGAGAACCCATTTAGCAAATTCATTTGTCAACAGAGGACATGTCACTCTGGTTGGGACAGTGTCTCTTGCCTATCCTAAAAAGCATCAGAAATAGAGTGGGGGAGGGAGGAAGAAGAAATACCTGGAGCAGAAAAGCCAAGAACGGAAATCAGTAACCCGTTTGGTCGATCAAGTCTCGTTCCTGGAAGACTGCTGTCCATTTTCTGGCAGTGGATGTCACTCCATCTACAGCGTTTGGAAATCTGCCCCAGTGGCCATGGCTTTCAGAAAGTGGTGCCAGACTAATTAGATTAAGTTAACTGTGCCTGAGCTATTATATTGGATTGATCTTATTTTTCATGCTAAGCGTGGAATCACTATGGAAGCTAATTGCTAAATAAATGCAGATCCCCTGTCTGGTACCAATAGGTTCTCCTGATCTTCACTGACAGCGATGGAACAATGTTATAGCACAGGGACACAGTGAGACTGACAGACCCCTCCCAGTGGGCACCACCTTCATCAGAATTTGCTTTCCTCATTTCTCAGGTGTGCTCAGAGCCAAGATCATCAAGTTAATCTTTCAGGAAGCTAAACATAATGACAGAGAGAAGTGCTTGGCCAGACTGTTTCCTTGGGGGAGTTAATGGGGAGCAGGGGTACTATAACCATCTCTATTATCACCTCCAGAAGGAGCAAAAATATGTCAAGTTTCCACTTTGTACCAGCACAGGCTTTATACAAAGTGCTTATCTCACCTTCTCTTATTTTGCAATGATACTGAAGAAACCGTGCATTTAAAAGCATTTGGGACAACTCTGTGGTGTAGGCTATATTATTCCCAACCTTCTGAGAAATGAGACCAAGTCTTAGTAACTGAGGTACTAAGCCCAAGGTCCAGGAGCTACACAGCCAGGATGCTCTGGAGACTCTGTGACTCCACAGCTGGTGCTCTGAAGCCCTATACTCCATCCTGTAGTAAGAAACTGGACCTTGGGGCACAGTAGAAAGAGCCCTTTACTGATCTCCATGTGATAAAGAACTCCTGGTAGAGGTATTTTCTGATTTCTTCAATGATCCTGTAATGTTCCCTCCAGATGGAATTTTTTTGTTCTTCAAGATACCTCCAGACAAACCATGAGACTGTGGACTCTGAGAAAACAAACTGACGGTTTTGGACGGGAGGGGGGTGAGGGTTTGGGTGAGCCTGGTGGTGGGTATCATGGAGGGCATGTATTGCATGGAGCACTGAGTGTGGTGCATAAACAAAGAATGCTGGAACACTGAAAGGAAATAAAATAAAATAAAATGGAAAAAAAGAGATGCCTCCAATAAGGACCAAGACAAGAATTAGTCCCCAAAAATATCCTTTAGGAGAAAGGGACAAGTTTATCTTTCCATGTTGTCTGCACAAAGTCTCCATGAAACTCAGCCTGGGATGTGTTGAGCTGCCCCAGGTGCTAATTTGGGGTGGGGAATCACATCTGGAGACAAGCAGGTGGCTGCTGATCTACTGCTATTTAATGGAAATAATCATGGTGTGATACATACCAGACCATATAGAAGGCTGGCTGAAAGTGAGCTGCCAACCCACAAACCACAAACCCAGCAAAGCACCAAAATACATCTCTCCTTGGCCTCTGTGGGAAGGCACAGGAAAGGGGGCTTGGGGATTCAATTTAACCAATTTTAAAAAATGAGGGTAACTTGGAACAATGAAGGACTTCACCAAATTAGGTCTAGTAGATCACTTCCACCCAGGTTAAGCAGCATGGCCTACAACAGAGGCTTTTCCACTTTTATATTTTCAAACAGTGGGACTCTTTTTGAAAACGAAGTCTTATGAAGACCTCACTAAAGAGTTTCAGTAAGAGTTTTTCAGATTGTAGCTCAGTTTCGGGAGAAGGGACAGGAACCCACCTGATCACCTGCCTGTTCACAGTGTTGCTGAGACCCCTCCAGAGCCCCCTGAGGATTTGTAAACTATCCTCTGCTACACTAAGGGACTCTATGTGTCTATTAACTTTGAATATATTTTACAAACAAAGGCAAATTTCAGTTTAACCAAATTAGTATATTGTCCTAATGATCACAGAATTTAGATTGGTGAATTCCAAATTAATGAAGTTTGGCTGAATTTATGTATTTCAAGCAACATAGAATTTAAAAACAAAGCTCTTCATAATAGAACTTTTCAAACATATGTAGAATAGGCAGACTATAAAATGAACCTCCATTTGTTAATCACAAAGCTTCATCAATTATAAACATTGTGCCAATCTTTCATCTGTCTTACATCCTTCTTCTTCCCTCGAGTATTTTAAGGAAAATCTCAGATTTCATTATCATTTCACCCACAATACTTCAGTATGCATCTCTAAATAATAGGACATTAAAAAACCCCCACAAAATCACATGGCTTTATGATACCAAATTAAAACTAACTCTTCAGTTTTTAGCATTTTAACCTTGGAATTATAACCCAATCAATGCTTATCCAAATGTATTTTGAGGAGTAACATCAAAATGTTAGTATCCATTAGCAATTTACAATGGATGTTTTTAGACAAATTATTTTGGGGAACTTCTGGTTTAAATAAAGTTAAATTGTTCACCTACAAGACTTCATAAAAATTTTAAGACTCTAATTTTCATAGGACTCCAAGAGGGGAATAGAATATGCACAAGTTTTGAAATTTATTTTACCATTGACATGATTTTTTTCGTGGAGCACAAGATAGGATAAGAATTACACAAAACACCTAAGAGTGGAAAGCCAGTCTCAGCCCTAGGACTCAAGGGTCTTTGTATTTCCTAGAGAGTTAAGGAAGCAGCCTTGCTCTTGGTGGGCAATGAATAAAGATGTTGGATGAACATCAGTTGTCATCATACAGAACAATGAATATGCTGCTTAGGAGAGGTCTACAATCTAATCACAGAGAAAGACAAATGCTGTTCCGACAACTTGAAATCACATGACATTGAAAGTTATGAACATATGTCCAGAAGGGAAATGATGAAGATGAAGCCCTCCTTGAGCTAGGCCTGAAAAAAAATGAGTAGCAGGAAGGAAGATTCTGGAATCTGACCGAATAACATGAATAAGAATACAGAAATCTAAAAAATTATGGTTTGTTCAGGTAACAGTGAAGCAGCCAGCCAGGCTGGGAAGTGGTGGGAAATGGCATCTAATAATGAGAGTAGAGTGTGACCATGTTGACTTGACAGTGGATTTGGATTATGATCCAGGTGGCATGGTGATGAACTATTTAAGAGAAGATATTGTATCTTTTATGACATCCTTCCCAGTAGACTACCTTAAGTACAGCAGGCTCAAATAAACAGATGTTTATGCATGGAATTCCATCGATGGAGTGAGCATGGCTTCATATGTCTCAGCATAAACTCACTGATTGACATAACTAGGCTGTCCATCACTACAGACAAGACCCCAAGGGGATGGACTACAGGATGGGTATATATTTTTGTTGAATTGAGGAAGGAAAGGAAAATTTAGAAATGTGAGATGATTGGGGACAGAAGTTACCAAACATAGAGTTCAGTAGTGAAGATGAAGGATAGAGAAGTTAGAGGAAGGGATTGCTTGGGAAAACAAGAAGAGCCTAAGGGTCTTGGGCCTCAGGGAACAAGGAGAGAAGAAAAAAGAATTATCAAAGGGCAATAAAAAGTCCTCATTTGAGTAGAAAGTGGAATCCTATTTTAAAGAGGGTTTGGGGTTTTAGAATTAGCACTGACATTAGTGCTTGTCCTCTAGATCAGTGCTACTCACAGGATGGTTCCTGAGCCAGTGCAAGTCAATGAATTGTCTGTTTCTGGTCAGCAACAAGAGAAGTATTAAAATTGAGAGTAAGCCAGATGGCATGGCTGGACAGACAAGCAAGTGGTTATTTTCTAGTAATTAATTTTTATTGTATTTTACAAAAGTATTAGTTTAAAAAGTGTTGGGAAAAAATAGTGCTTCGCCACAGATGGTTTGAGAAGCACAATCGAGATTATTCTTGAAAATGCTCCGAGGAATATGTCTTCTCTCACAGCCAGTTTTTCATTCTGCATTAAAACAAGTGGCTGTTTGTTGGAGAGCCAGATGGCTTGCATTTATAGGCCATCTTATTAGAAAATTATGCATCTAATCCCTAGAAGCTAAACCCAGCGCAGGGAGATGCTCACACTTGGAGAAGCACAAAAGAACTGGGAGGGATTGAGTCCCTTTTACTGGAGGTTTATTCTCATTAAGTAGAATAACAGGAGGAATCACTGGCCCTGTTCACATTATTTTCTGTAACTCCTTTCCCCCTCCCATTTACTCTCTTTCCCTCCTTGTTCTGGCTACATACATGTGTATTGTATTTAAAACTATACAACACAACTCTGTCATATAGGTGACCACCTGTTCATACCTATAATTGTATTCTCCTCTAATATTTTATTATCTGACATATTACCCCTAACTGAAAAGGGAGGTAGGCAGGGACTGTATTATTATCTCATTTTATGGGTAAAGAAACTAAGGGTGCAGAGGTTTGTGACCTACCCTGTTCTCATGGCTAGCACTCAGTTTTCTGATTATCTGCCAAATGGTCTTGACTTTCAGCCATGATAGGAGGCAGCTGAGCAGAGTCAGAGAGCTTCCATGTGTTTAGAAAAATTTAAATGAAACAGCATGTGCAAAGGGCCAGCATGGAAACTGGTAGAATGTAACTGCTCAGTAAGTCTACTTTCCCTTCCTTAAAGAAATTTTTTAAAAATACCAGAAGGTAGGATGGAAAGAAGGAAAGAGGTTGTACCTTTGATCAAGACGTAGCCAATGCTCTTTAAAATGAACAGTTGCAGGGTTGTATTGTACACATCTTCTGGGTCAACCTTTCCCAAAGTGTTTTCCAGGCCATGTTAATTAGGTCCCAATCTCTGCTATTTACTGTTTGACCTCCTTCAATTGTTTAAACTCTCTGAGCCCCTAGAGTTTTTTCATCTAATAAAAAATTGTTGATATAACTTACTTTGCAGAGAGGCTGCAAGTTTTACAGATAATATGCCTAGCATTCTATGGGCACTCAATAATTGTGCTGTTATGTCTACACAATTTTTCTAAATTTTCTTAATTTTTCTTAATAGCATAAAATAGATCAACCAACAGATACTGAGCACCACCTTGACTGAGTCTTGTGTGGAATGACCTGCTATTAACTATCTATTCTTTAATTCAAAAGTCAGGCAATTAAATCCAAGAGCCAACAATATATAGTCATGTGTACAAATACAAAATACCTATATGTATTCACTAAAAAAAAATATATGTTATCCTTCCCAATTTTCTCTTGTATGGCACAATATTTAAGTACTGCAGGGATGATTTATTATAGTCGGGCAGCACCAGTTCTTCAAAACCGAATATGCTGGAGGAAGATTAAGAGGGAAGATGGAATCATTTGACAGTATAATTACACATACAACTTTTACTGTTATTGTGTATATATCAAAGATATTGTATCAAAATTTAAAGAGATAAATATTTTAAATTTGGAAAATGAGAACACTTTCCGTTAGTAGAAAAGAAAAAAAAAGGAATTTAATAATATGCCATTCAAATTTGCTTGAAATAATTGTTATTTCAGATCTACAAGATAAAGAGTCCACACCACAGAGCAGGGCATGGGCTATAATTTAACAAACACATGTCCCACAAGAGTGATGAAGAATATGGCCAAAGGCTGAAATTGGATGCATACATGATCTGGGGGTGTAACTTCATTTGTAAAATGAATCATAGTCTAAACTTGGACTCGGTTGACTTATTGAAATCATACTTTTGCACGAAATGTTGTTTTTCCTATAGGGGCACTTTTCCCAGCTTATTTTTAGTTATGAGTTCTTTTGAACAAAGCGCTCCAGTGTTCACCAGGGGCCAGCTAAGGACACTTTTTAGGACCTTTCTCTCCATATTTGACTATTTTTGGCCCACCTCCAAAACTTCCTTAGCCTTTCTGACTCTAACTCCCTCACTTTCACTCGCTTCAAATTAACTGCAGAAAACAAACATGGGAGTTTTTGAAATTTATATCCATGGACTCTGTAATCACTCTTTTACCCCAAGAAGCAAGAGGCAGGGCAGTGTGGTAGAAAAAATACAGGAGCAGGCTAATAGGAATGTAGGACTCTAAGTTTGGCCCTGCCATTAATGATCTGAGTATCTTGAGCAAGTCACTTTACTGGACTTGGCCTCAGATGTTTTTGTTGTTGTTTGTTTGTTTTGTTTTGTTTTTTAAATCCATGCAGAGTAGAATGAACCAGAGAATCTTAAATCAAGGAGTTCAACTATGACATCCTATGATGTAAGTTTTCTGCCTTCACTCAGACCATGAAAGCCATAGACTAGTTCTTTCTCCATTTCCACTATTTATCAAGTATATTATCATAGGCAAATTCATTAGTCTTTTGTAACATTAGTTTCCATATATATAAAATAAGCAAAATAATAGTATTTTTCTGAAAAAGTTGCTGTTATGATTAGATGAGATTATCTAAGCCCAGTTTAGCCAGATTGCTGTTACAAAGTAGGTATTCAATAAACGTCACCTACTATTTGGCTTTCAAGAAATACAGCTTTGATTCATTTTGATAAGAAGGCAATAGATGTTGGAAGTTATTCAGAACATTGATTCTAGCAATCTCATTTCTCATGTCAGCTTTCCTGTTTGGGTTCTGCCTGGCCTTCTTCTATTTAAAGGAAGTCAGGAAGAAAATAGTCTATCCCATCACTGGGCCGTCATATAATAGTGGCACTTCACTTTGTGGGGACACACTTCATGGTTTTCTCTTGCTGAGAACCATTTAGTTACCTTTCTTTTGTATTGTCTTTTTCAATCCTAGGTGCAAAGGGTAAGTAAGAGTCTTGAGACAGACAACATCTTGGATTAAATTCTGGAGTCAAATGAAAATAAAGTGATGAGTATTCTACCCTAACGATTTCAAGTAGAGTCTCTGGGTGTGACTCCTGTCTCTGCTCACACCTGCTGTGTGTAACTTGGGCAAGTAACTTTAACTCTCCCTTCCTTATTCCCAACATCTGTTGAATGCAAATAGGAGCACATGTCTCCTAGGGTTGATGGGACAAAGAAATGTGCTACTACTTAGGACAATGCTAGCACATATTAAGAACTATTTTGTAGCTATTATTTCTAATTACTAGATTTCCTAGAGAGAGAAAAGGTATGAGTGAATGAGCTCCAGATGTATGAACCATTTTTTTTTTCAAGATTATACACCAGGTAGACCAGAGCGGAATGATAGATTAAAGAAGAATGGTGTTGGGGCGCCTGGGTGGCTCAGTGGGTTAAAGCCTCTGCCTTCGGCTCAGGTCCTGATCTCAGGATCCTGGGATCGAGCCCCGCATCAGGCTCTCTGCTCAGCGGGGAGCCTGCTTCCCTTCCTCTCTCTCTCTGCCTGCCTCTCTGCCTACTTGTGATCTCTGTCAAATAGATAAAATATTAAAAAAAAAAGAATGGTGTTTATATATATTGGGTGTGAAAAGGACATAGAACAGTTCTACATAAAATAGAAAGGGAGAAACATTGATCAAATGAAGAACTTTTTACTATTTCCTTAAGTGCCTACTACATGCCTGTCATGTACATAAATTATCTCATTGAGTCCTTATAGCTGCACTCCCTGAAGTATCACCAGCCCCGTTTTTACTGATGAATAAATTGAGGTCCAGAGAGCTTAGTGGTTGGCCCAAATTCACACCATAAGTGGTAGAGCTGAGATTTGAATGTGTATTTGACAGACTTCAGACTCCATTTTATTTATTTAGGATGTTACATTGCCTTGCAGTTGGGATAAAGGTAGGGGGTAGGGAGAAAACTGAGGAGTAAGGAAGGTATGTTTGAGAAATTTATTTATTTATGTGTGTGTTGGATCAAAGGTTACTATGTCATTTTACAGTCTCAGAGATATTTTTCCTTAAGAGCCTGAGATGTACTGATACCAACTCTCAAGATACTTCCCCATGAAGGAAATTTTAAAAGAATGTTGGAAGCTGGATAATATTTTTTCCTTGCTTGATAGTGAAGACTCTTTTCCAGGTAGAGAGAGGTAAAAGAACACTGGCTGCTAGAAGCTGACCAGTCTTCCATAATTTTTCTTAAAGTTATAGTTATTCTTAGGTGAATATTAATTCAAGATAGAGCAACATTTTGCAAGGTGGTATGCCAAAATTACTCATAGATGCTCAGAAATAGTTAAAGAGCTCCAGATTAGTCATTTTTCTCCAAAGCACTGTCTTATTTATCTTCTTTTTAAAGCTGAAAATTTAACAAACCCAAGTATTGTTGAAATGCAGAGATTTTCTTTCTTGCTGGGGTGATTATTCTTGAAAGAAAATGAGTCTTTTAAGACTGAGACTATAAAAGTGGTGAGAGAAGGAAAAAAAATCATCAGAAAAACTTATTGAAAAACCCTAAAAAGATCAGAGAGTCGCTTTCTGGTCTGGCTACAGCAATGTTTTTATTATGAGTTTGACATCTGACCTTACTGTCCTCCTTAACCAAAGATGTTCAACTTTTTATTGTATTAATTTCAAATTTATATGTGCATAAAGAAGTAACCTACTTTCTCAGGAACATGTTCCATTATATATTATAAATAACACACTGAAACCGTTATTTTCAAGCATATTTTTGTTCCCTCACTTCAGTTCATTTTGAGTATCAAACCAAAAGATGATCCCTTGGAACAACACAGAACTTTTTATTTTTCTTTTAATAAAACCACTCTTCTTTTTTATCACACTTTCATTAAACATTTTATGAATGTACTAAAAAATACTGAAGCAACATTAAAATGCTCTACCCTCACAGCAGAATTATGCACTTTTTGTTCTTTTCACTGTGCGAGGCATGGAACATTCTAGCCAGGCTGTGACATGTGGGTCCCTGGAGGTCTAAGTGTGGACTTCAGTGAGACCAAACAAGAATATGAAAATAAAAGAAAAACTGATTGAAATATTATTACGGCTTCTTCTGTGAAATCATCTTTAAAGTTTATTCTTTTGTTTAATTCATCTGGCTAATAATTATCAAGGGCTTGCCACATGCCAGACACTTACAGACGTGAGAGAACAGTGAGTAAATGTCACAAATCCCTGCCCACAAAGCTTACATCATGGAAGGAAATGTAAGTAAAATACACAATTTATTTGCAGGTCATTGTTGGTATAGAGAGTATGCAGAGAAGGGGATCAGAGAGTGTTGGGTGGTGTTGGGGATTGGCTTTTCGAATAGAAGCTCCTCCTGTACAAGGCGTAATAGAAATAATGACGATGGATAACATTGTCCACTCATCTCAGGTAGAAATCTTTCAGCCTGTGATTATTTAATGCAATATTTGCAGCAAGTGTTTTAGAGATTCTTTCAACAGATTAAGATAATTTCCTTCTCTTCACAAGGCACTAAGATTGTCTTAAGTGGGTATTGATCTTATCAGTCACTCTGCATTTTTTGATTAATCGTGTTTTCTCTTATTCTGTGAACATAGTGAATTACATTAAGTGGTCAAGGTGAACCAACCTTATATTCGTAGAATAATTCCACCTTAGGTTTGATTTAGTGGCTAATAACTTTAAGACTCACATCTAAATTCTTAAGGGAAAGTGATTTTCTTTCCTTATAATGCCCTTGTCAGGTTTTCTGTCAAAGTTATGACAACCTCATAAAATGAGTTTCTAAGTTTACATTTTCTACTTTTTTGGAAGGGTTTATGTAAGATATGTGTTATTTCTGCTTTAAATGGTTGGAAAAATTCAACAGGGAAATCTGAGTGTAGCGTTCTCTCGCAAGTTTTCTAATTACAGAACAAAATTCTTTGGCAGATAGAGAACTATTCGTATTTCTTATCTCTTCTTGGTCAGATCTGGATTTGTTTTTTTCAAGGAATGTGTGCATTGTATCTAAATTTTCAAATTTATTGGAATAATGTTGTTTATAATATCTTCTTAACTTTTTAAAGCCTGTAGGATTTGAGTTATAAGCCTCCTATTATTTCTGTATTGGTAATTTGTGACTTCTCTCTACTATTGATTCTCAGTTTAAGGAATAATTCTACAAGTTTATTTTTGTCTTTTTACATTACATTTTATGTTTGTTCTCTATTGTGTTATTTCTTCCCTGTACTATTTCCTTTTTTAAACTTATTTGGCCCTAATTTGTTCTTCTTTTTGCAAGTTCTGAGATGAATAGTTAGAGACCTGACTTTCAGCTTCTTTTCTTTCGTAATATTTGTTCTTAAGACTATCATTTTTCCTCAAAGCAGCCATAGCTGCATCCCCCAAGTTCTGACATACTGTAGCTTCATATCATTTGGTTCAAAATAGTTTAAATTTCATTGTGATTTGTTGTTTGATCTATGTGTTTTTAACAAGTGTATTGGTTGCTTCACATATTTGTGGATTTTTCAACTTGTCTTTTGGATATTAATTTTAGCTTTATTCCACTCTAGTCAGGGAATGTATTCTGTGTGATACAAATCTTTAGAAATTTGCTAAGATTTGCTTTGTAGCCCAGTGTCTTGTTAATTTTGGTAAATCTTCTGTTTTCTTTTGAAAAAATGTAGTCTTTGAATACAGAGTTCTACAGAGGTCAAGCATATTAATCACATGGTTCATATCTATTACATTCTTATTGTGGGTTTTTTTGTTTGTTCATTTTAGTCTATTTACTGTATTAGGGAAAGTTGTGTTAAAACTTTCACCTGTAATTGTTGATTTTTCTCCGACTTTATTTCTGTCAACTTTTTCTATATATATTTTGGGGATATTTTGTTAGTTGCATATACTTTGCTTTATTCAATTTCCTATTAATAGAACATTTTATAATTATGAAACAAATCCTGGTTTTATCTCTAGCGAAACTTCCACCCTGTCTTCCAATAGTGACATAGATATCCCAGCATTGTTTTGATTCATTTTGCATTGTGTATTTCCCCATTATTTTATTTCCTTACATTTAATTTCTTATATTTAAAGTACATCCCTTTAAGCAGTCTGTGTTTTGTTTTTTTAAAAATCCTATTTGGTAATTTAAAAAATTACAGTGTTCAGTATACTTACATTTTGTGCTATTATGATGTTTGGATTTAAATTTGTTCTTTCATTTGCCATCTACTTGTCCCTCCTTTTTCTTTCCTTTCTTGGCTTCTTTTGAAGCAGCACCTATTATTATTTTTTCTTAAAGATTTTTATTTATTTATTTGACAGACAAAGATCACAAGTAGGCAGAGAGGCAGGCGGGGGAAGGGGGAGCAGGATCCCCACTGAGCAGGGAGCCAGATGTGGGGCTGATCCCAGGACCCTGAGATCATGACCTGAGCCGAAGGCAGAGGCTTTAACCCACTGAGCCACCCACGTGTCCCACAACTATTATTTTTATTATAACTTTATTATTCTTTTTTATTATTCTTTCAGTGACTACTCTAAGACATCACTGTAAATATCTTTAACAAATTAAATTTCAATTTAAATTATTTTTGCCCTACCCAAGACATGTAAGGGTCTTAGAACACTTTAATACCCTCTTTCCTTCTTTCTTTTGTATTTTTGTGTCACGTATTTTAATCCTATGTGTGCACGTGTATTTTAGCTCTACAAGACATTATTGATATTCTTGTGTATGGTCAATATTCATCCAGATTTTTCCTGTATGTTTATCTTTTTTCCTTGTTCTTCATTTCTTCCAGCATTTCAGTGCTTCCATCAGCCCTAAAGAAGAGCTTTCTTTTATTTCCTTCCATGTGGGTGATGAAATCTCTTTTTTGGTCTGAGAGCATCTCATTTTTCTTTTCTCTTTTGAAGGATTACCATCAGACAAAGAAATCATTGGCATTTTTTTTCCATTTTTTCTTTTTCCCTTGCAATTTGAAAATATCATCCCATTATCTTCTGGCTTCATATGTTTCTGTTGGGACTTTGGCTACTATCTTACTCCTGTCTCTTTTTTTATGGAAAGCTCTGAAAATACCTCAGTATGGTTGTTTCTTTGTTGGTAGTGTTTGTGGCACTTCCTCAATCTTGGACTTGGTGTATTTTCATCTGTTTGGAAGGTTCTCAGCCCTTATCTTTTTAAGTATTACTTTTACCCTATTCTCTATTTTTCTCCTCGGGTTCCAATTATATGTGAACTCTACCTTTTATCATGTCTTGTATGTCTTCTACACTTTTAAAAATGTGGTTTACACCATTTCTCTCCCTGTGATCCAGTTTGAATATTTTATTCTGACATAAATTTTAGTTTAGTAATATTTTCTTTAGTTTTATCTAATCTACTCTTGAAGCTGTCTATTAAGGTGTAATTTCAATTATATCTTTCAATTCTGTAGGTTCCATTTGATTCCTTTTTATAGTTCCCATTTCTCTTCCAAAATCTTGTCTTTTTATTTTTTGATTTATATTAATCACATATATTTTAATACCCAAGTCTGATGATAATATCTGGATCTTGTGGAGATCTGTGTCTGTTTTCTGCTTTTTATCTTGGATTTGAGACATTATTCTTATCTCTTAGATATAGGCTACTTTTTTTTTTTTTTTAACTGAATCCTATATACAGTGTATGAAATTTATAAAGTTTTATCTTCCTCCAAAAAGTATTTACTTTTTCTACTGGAAGGCAGTTATTATTGGGCAGATTGTCTTAATTGAATCTTGGATAGAGTCAATAATAATAAAGCCCACTTCTAGTGGGCTTTATTCTATGTGAGGGATGGTAAATTTCTGAAGTATAGTCATTTGTAGTCCCAACTGAAAGTGTAGGTTATTTACTGAGGTTTTTTACCGAGGCCTCTTCTTGATAGACCCTGAACTCCAATTTCTTACCCCAAGCCCTACTAAGACTGCCAAGAAGCTTTGTACAGCCTCTTAAAAACTGACAAATACTGCATGGGCAAAGGGCATGAATGTTAAGTTTACCTAGGAAGTTCACTTTACTCTGGGATCTTGTCTCTTAAGGCCTTTGCTAATTTGGTAAGCTTTTGACACCTTAAAACAAAGGTTTAAGACATTTTTTTGCATTTTATAATTGTCCTTGGCAGGGGTGTTGGCCTACAATAAGCTTACCTACCATTACTGGTAGAAATCTCTTAGCATAGCATTTTGTTTTTCTCTGATGTGCAATATTTTCTATTTCCTTCTCTGTTTTATTCTTTTTAATCATCTTGACTTTATCTTCTTTACTTCAAATCTATTTTTTTGAGATTCTGTCTTAGAGTGTTTTTATTCCTTTAGTCTTACTCTTCTAGTGAGTTCTTTTGCACAAATAAGTCTCAAATCTGTTTCTGTAAGGTATGCTTTTTGTTTGATCACTCTACATGTTTACCTACTTTTCTCTTTAAAACAGTGTATTGATTAAGAGTAGGGGCATTGGAGTCATATGAGTTGGAGTCAAATCTTGACTTCATAAATTACTATGTGTCTCTTTGGTCCAGGTATTTAGTGTCCTTAAATCTCAGCTTCTCCATAGAAATATGGAAATGATATGAATATTATGAGGATTAAAAAAAGCCATATATATATATATATATATATATATGCTTGATGTATATAAAAATGCCTGGCATAAGCCTGACACAAGGTAAGCACTTAAAAATGTTAGCTATTATTATTCTAAATACCCACTGAAAGGACATGCAGAGGTAGGTATTAGCTATTCAAAAATACAATACCTATCTTTAGTATAATACCTCCTATTCCTACTGAAGATATTTCCATTAGCATGTCTCAATAATTCTTAAGCTAAATATGTCAAAACTGAAATCTGTGCTGTCTTGACACAGAATCAATCATTCCTGATTTTACCAGTGACACCTCTATATATTCAGCTCTCCAAAATACCAAACAGAATAATTTTACACTTCCCCCAACACTCTGTTGTGTCTATCACCTTCTCTAGTCAATTATTTTTCTTGAATATTTCTGCTTCTTCCTTTTCTTTCTTCCTCCTATACTTTTATTCTACTACTGGGCCTCTCTCACTCGGTGCATAGGTAACCTTACCTAGGTATTCTTAATCATGCAAGCTTTTGCCCACTCACCTGTTATATCCTGTGCCTGAGTATGAGAATTATGCTGTAACACAATTCTGTCACTTACTCCCCTGCTTAGCTTTACAAAATTTCTCTCCAATATCAATGATATCAAATCCCAACTCCTTAGGCTGGCATGTAAAATACTTTAGAGGTCTACCCAATAGTTCTTTTCATTTAGTTCCCATAAATGAAAAAGAAAAGTCCAAAGATGGTAATTAAAAACCAACCTGAACAAACCAGCACCTAAATCTTGGTCTTTAATTCTCTAATCACTGTTCTTCAATAGAAGGAATCATATCTTCTTGAAGAAGTATTTGATTCCAGGGCTAGGGCAAGAAATATAAAAGATGAACCTAGGATATAGCATGTTATGCCAGAAAGCAAGGAAATGATTTAAATAAATGAACCTTGTCAAAAGAATACAAGATTCAACCTGAGGGAGCTCCCCCAGTGGTCAAATGTGGAATAATTCAAGCCACAAAATTAATAATAATAATATTGGATTTAACAAATGGAATAAACCAATATCCATAATCCATGCTTATATATATAAATAAATCAGTAAAGGAGATGAGACAGCTCTTCCTCACAATAGTATTCTGATCAACAAATGTAGAAGAAAAGAGAGAAATAGAGAATCATCATTAGGGGAACACTGTACTAATAATGTCAGACAAAATCCACCAATGAATACTAAAATTAGGGGGCCATTATTTGAGGAAAAATAAGATTTACATAGTCTCAAGGAATCTCTCCTACCCCTAAATACTTACCAACTACAAAGGAAAAGATAGTAATTTTATAGTGGCAAACCCAGCAGAAACCAGTAAAAAGATACATGGAGGGGCACCTGGGTGGCTCAGTGGGTTAAAGCCTCTGCCTTCGGCTCAGGTCATGATCCCAGGGTCCTGGGATCGAGCCTCGCATTTGGGCTCTCTGCTCCGTGGAGAGCCTGCCTCCTCCTCTCTCTCTGCCTACTTGTGATCTCTGTCTGTCAAATAAATAAATAAAATATTTTTTAAAAAAAGGTACATTGATTATCTTGAACCTTGAGATATGGTGTGCTGAGGACAAAAACATTGTCGTGATATTCTAACCAAAAATGTATAACCTCATTCCAGTTATGGCAAAATAGCAAACAAATGAAAATCGGGAGATAGTCTATAAAAATAACAGATCAGTAGTTTTCAAAAGTGTCAAAACCATGAAAAACCAGGAAAGACCAGAGAATTGTGATGGACAAGAAGGCCCTAAGGAGGAAGCTGCCTTAGCTGGCAGCTAAGTGGAATATGGGATCCTAGATAGGGTCCCGGAGCAGAAAAAAAGAACACTAATGGAAAAACTGAAATTTTAAATAAGATCTAAATCCTCATTAGTAATATTGTGCCAGGTTAATTTCTTGTTCTTGAACATTTTGTGTAAGATGTTAACAACAAAGGGAAGGAAGTTGAAGCATACAAAAGAACTCTTCTTACTGTTTTTGCAACTTGTCTATAAGGTTAGAATTAGTTCAAAGGTTAAAAAAAAAAAAAGCTTATCTACCCCTGTCTTCCACATGATGCCTCCCTTCGTTCCTGTGCTGTTCCTTAGGAGTATGCTCATCTCCCTTTGTCCATCTCTCCAGAGCCATCATCCACCTTTGTGCAGTTTCTTTAAACACAGTACACATAATGGTTAGTACATCAGCTTTGGGGTCAGACCGACTTGGACTTAAATCCTGAACCAGTTAGCTGGGGGATGTTAGGTATATTGTCTTGGTTTTTTAGTCCTTGGTTTCCTCATCTTTATTTTTTAAATGGGAGCAAAATCAATGCTTTGTTAAAAGGTAGTTGTGAAAATCAAATGAGATACTGCCTGGGCAGTGCTTAAGCATAAAGGCTTGCACACAGTTGTATTCAAGAGCAGTTATGACTTTCAGAGCACACGTACTTTCTTAGAGCTGATCTCTGATTAATCTGTAAATCCTCTCTTACTCTGTGTTCCCTAAGTATATACCAATTTAATTCATACCATTTAAATTTGTATTTGATATTTAATAAGCTGCTCTTGTTTAGATAATTTTCTCAATTAAATTATAAAACCATTTGATGCAGAATCTTCTACTTCTTTTTATCGTGTCCCAACTGCCTCATTCAGTATTCTGCACATGACTCAAGATGAATGTGCACTGGCTGATGATTTTAAGTTGGCAACACTGTATTCTTTTAGCCTCCTAATGAACTAGAAAACCAAGCTTTCATACTGATAATATTTAATACTTAATAAACTGAAAATACTGCAGCTTTGCATGTTGGCAAAAATATTCAAATATTGCACTAATTAATTGAATTTTCCATGGTGCTGCAGTCACACTGTGGGGAAATGTCTAAGAAATAAGGATAGGGGCACTTGGGTGGCTCAGTTGGTTAAGCATCTCAGGTCATGATTTTGGCTCAGGTCACAATCTCAGGGTCATGAGACTGAGCCCTGTGTTGGGCTCCCTACCTGGGTGGGGGGGGGGAGTCTGCTTGAAATTCTCATTCTCTCTCTGCCTGCCGATCTCTCTCTCTCTCTTTCACTCTGTCTCTCAAATAGATGAATAAATCTTTAAAAAAAGAAGAACATAAAACATCATAAGAAGGGAGGAGGTGGGGGTATGGAGTGACTGGGGGATGGGTATTAAGGAGGGCACGCGTTGTGATGGGCACTTGGTGTTATACACAACTGATGAATCATTGAACACTACATCAAAAACTAATGATGCACTATATGTTGGCTAACTGAACATAATAATTTAAAAATGTATTTGTGCAAGAATGAAAAATGTATCAACAGAACTGAACAGAAAAAAAAAAAAGAATATGCTATCATTTCAGTTTGGAATGCTGGTGACACAAAAGTTCTCCACCAGAATTCATTGTGATGTCTTCAGTCTTAGCAACTTCAATTCTTCTCTGTCCACTTATGAGTGAATAGTTGTGATAACAAACCAAAAAATGCATAAGTGATTTTTTTAAAAGCAGGTACTGATGAAAAAACTTCTAGAAAGGTGTCAAATTTCATTGTTTGGTTTGTGAGGGCAGGTCTTCTAGCTGGAGATGCATGTTGTATGCTTGAATTTGACAATGATTGCTCTTAGAACTCTAGGGAATTCAGAAGATGGCTCAGCTGGCTAAGATCCAGACTGCTTGGCCAACAGGATGGGCTTTTGCTTTAGGCTGCATGGATTTCCATCTTCATTCCATGACTCACTAGCTAGCTTTTTAAAAACTTTGGGGTATGTGTGTGTCTTTTCTTTAATCTCTGCTTCAGTTTATCTCCAAAGAGGAAGGTAATAGTAACTAGTTCATCAGGTCATTGCCAACATTAAATAAAATACTGTATATGAAATATAGAGTATCATGTGCATCATAATTCCACAACAAATGTGAAGTTTTCCTACTGTAGATAAGTCTCTCTCTCTTTTTCAGGGCTTAGAACCTCAGGGGGTGAGAGGAATCTTACATCTTTTAAAAATCAGCCTGGTTATTTTCATAGAGAAAGAAACTGAAGCATGGTTTAAAGTAGCAAAGCTATTGTTGATTGCAAATGGCTGGCTCAGGAGATGATAGGTAAAATGTTTATAAAAATGCCTCCACTGGAGTTAACAGGCAAGCACCAGTTCTTACTAAAGGGAAATTCCCCCACCCCCAAAAACAGGCCTTACTAAAATTCACTCAGCCTTTATTCCTTCCCCTTTGACTGGTTTCATGACTGTTTGAATGGTAAAGTGTTTTAAGAAAAGCATTATGTGTTCATTGAATTATTACTGGTTAATATACATTTCAGGCCAGACAGATTGTAAAATGTGGAAATAATTCAAATGCCCATTGACAGAAGAATAGATAAATAAAGTGTGGTGTATTACAATGGAAGTGTCAAAAAATTGCAGTATAGCTACATACAACCAAATGGATTGATTTTAGCGATGATTTTAGACAAAAACAGTAAGTTCCAGGATATTATATTACATAAAGCGTTTTTATGGTTAAAATGACTAAAATAAGGGTATAATTTTTTAGACATGATAAAATGACATAAATGGAAAGCAAGCTTATGACGGACACAAAATCTAGGATATGGTTATTTTCGGGGGGGTGTGGTCTAGAGGGGATGAGGTAAGACCAGTGAAGTATATGTAAGTAACTGCCAGTGTTCTAGTTTGCATGAGGGGGAAGGTTTTTTGTAGTTTAATATATTACCTACACAAAGAAAAGAAGGCCTTGTACAAATCAGTTCAGGACTGTGTCCTGAACAAAATATTTTAAGCACAATAGTGTGTGTGTGTATCTAAGGATGTGTACATATGTGTATATATATAATATAAACTTATAGTATATATAATATATGTATATGCATATGCATACACACACATATATACACACTTCTATAGAGAGGGAAATTCATACATTATGCATTGTGTCTCATCGTATTGGGAAGTTTAGATGAACTTATCACATGTTGTGTTGTCCTCATAAGACTCTTAAAAACTTCCTTATTCACAGGAGATAACACCCAATAAAACAGCTATGTTTAAGGCAAAATTTTGCTTCTATTTCTAGCAAAGAAGGAAGTCTAGTGAATGAGATCCATTGGTGTACATGATGCCCCCCACTGGCATCTAGGGATTCAGAAATCTAGGTTCTTTGTTCCTTGGCTATATATTGATGTTGAAGTACCCTATGGCTTGTCAGACAGCATGTCTTCCCTGGGGGAAGCCAATGCATTCATATTACCCAACCTCCCATTTTATAGATAAGCTCACTGAGGTCGAATATTCTGCCTAAGCTCATGAACTCAGGCAGAATATTGGAGCAACTCTCTCTGCTTTTCTATTCCTAAGTACTTCTTTATTTTTTCCTCTTAGTTATATCTTCTCTTTGTCTCCAAAATGGTAGATAGAAGGGGAGGACATGGCTTGAATTGGTGAAGAATGTCTAGAAAGAAAAGGAGAATATATGATGGAAACAATGACAACACCACCAACAATCAGCACCTCTTGACTCCTTATCATGTGCCAGGCACAGTCTTGCTTTGTGTGCTTGGCATGTCATTTTAATTCTCAGGACAAGGATTAAAGAGCTAATGCAAGTGATTACCTCATTGGGACAGAAATCTCATCCTGCTTCCTTCTTTGTTCACCACACTGTATACATGGCAAGTAGCAGAGTTTAGTGTCTGTGAAGAAGCCATCTAGCATGTGGGGGTGAGAAAGATTCCGGGGATGGAACGATAGCAAAAGTTGTTGGCTACAAGGTATTTCTGTTGATTTAATTTCTAGGTGTGAATGTTTACTTGGTCTGATTTTTGGCAGGCCTCTGATGCCCTCGGGTTCTCATTCGGTGCTCTGCTCTGATCCTCAGTCTCCTCTAAAATGATAGAAAATTTGTCAAACATTTCACCAATCCATCTGCCCCCCAGCAGAAGCAGGTTTGAAGGATGATGATTCTCTTTCTTGTGGTGCAGCACCTCCAAAGCTCCATTATTTGTGCTGCGGACTCAAATATTAGGAATGAATGGAAGGGGCCTTTATGGAACTTAATTGGTATTGCTTTCTAAAACATATTATTTTCAATAACAAATGACCATGTGACTATCCTTGCTGGATGTATAGCCAGGCTATCACAAGTGGAGTTTATTAGAAAGCTTATGTCATTATTCTAACCTCATTTCATAGGACATAGTATATTTGGATCTTTGTTCCTTTTGTGCTGCCAACCCTTGCCTAGAAGCATACCAAGGGACATAAGAGAGGAAACCTGTAGGCCTGAGGGCTTTTGCCTGACCCTGCAGCATATGCAGGGTCACAGTGACATGAGATGTGAAGGAACATCCGAGGACCCCAGAACAAGTCACATGACATCATTCTATGCCCAACATCCAGTCCCACTGCACACTTTTAAAAATAAAGTCAGATTAAAATGTATGAAAAGTGTGTGAAGAGATCAAAAGGTCCAAAAGCAGAGGGTGTATTCATAGAGATGGGCTGATAGTTTTGCTGGGAGGTGGTTTAATGAGTCCCATCGATCAACTGTATGAATTTGGGCAAATTAATTTCCCCGAGCCTTCACTTCCTCAGTAGGGATAATGCTGTACCTTCTTCCTAGGATTATTTTAAGGATTACATGAAATTTTGTGTGTAAATTACTTAGCACATATATGGTATATACTGTGCAGTCAATAATTGTTTGACATAATTATTACTATAAAAGATAAGAATGACACATTCCTTACATTCCTTGTGAGGTATAAATGAGAATGTGTGTTATGGGCCTGGCATAATGCCCAGCATATTGTAAGGCCTAAGGATAGTTAGCTTTTCTTTCTTAGTGCTTGTTATTAAAATAATACGGGGATCCTCAGAGAATGGGGCCTGAGGCTCTGATTTACCATTTTTGGGATTTTATTATTTGTAAAACCATCTACGATTTACAGACTGTTTTCCAACCTCTAGCTCACTGGGTTTTCATAAGAAGCTTGTTGCTTCCTCTTTTGAAAATAGGCTTCATCATTCCCCAGTTTTGCATAAGAGGAAATTATAGCTCACATCGTTGAAGTGACATGTACAAGTTATGCAGCAGGAGAGGAAGGATCTGAATTCAGGTGTGTAGGACCCCTCAGCCAGCATTCTTTCCATATTACCTCTCTAAATATCATAGCTCATACTGAACAAACTAGATTGAATTACAAATTTCTGCCTAGCCATTACCTTAAATAATTCATTCAAGCTGTCTTCATGGTCGTATTTATGCAATGGGGTCCGTTAGCTGGGTCCCTCAGAGCAGTGCCAGAATTGAAAAGAAACTAGGAACCAAAAATCCAGGAAAGTGAATTTTTTTTTGGGAAAGAGGGGAAGATTGCAGTTTGTTTAAAGCAAAAGAACTTTCTAGAGATGCAGCAGCAGCAAATCTATCAGCTCCTTGCAGTGTCATCAATCACAGAAGCACAGGGAAAAAAGCAAGCTGGACCCAGTACCCATCCTTGTAAATTATTTTTCAGGAAATCCTGCAGGCTTGGTTTTTTACCAGGAAACAATTACAGTTTAATATAGAGGACCACAGAATTCACATGGAACCGATTTCTATTTCTTTTTGTTCTGCTTACACAAAGGAAATGCAATTTTTCAAAAACAGCAGAGAAATACACAAGTGCTGGACTAATATAGTGGCGCCTGTCGCTTACAACTGAGGGATTGTGCCATTTCTCATTGCCAGTCCTGACAGCGCCTCAAATAAAGAGGTGTCTTAGCAAATTATGTTCTTGATATCACTTACTGAAATGTGATGGCTCCATTTTAAATAATAAAGTGACAATGCAAAGACCCGAAGCTAGATATGAAGAAAGTTTGCCATAGCTTAACGGATGGTTCATTATATTGCTCCTGCTATTATCTTAATCTCATATTTTTATCATGTGTCTATAAATGTGCAAAATTAAAAAGCCAGGGGTAATTTTGTGTTTTATCTGACTCCAGAAAAAGAGATTGTTAAATTATCATTGCTTTGATATTAAATAGCTTGAACCTGCACAGTGACCTTTAAATATGTAAATGGAGTATTTTTTGCAAAGAAATGCAGTTTGCTAATTATTAAAAGGACAAATGAGAAAAAATGGAAAAAAACTGGAATTTACTTTGAAGCAAGCCTCATTGAAGGTTTATATGATAAGAATAAAGAAAATGTTTTATATTTATGTGCAGGTTCAGAAGAATGATTGTCTAGAGCTGTTCAAATCTGTGACTTTGCAGCTGTAATCAAAACCAGCAGGAGAGTTTCTGACTTATATCCCTGGCAGAGAACTCGTGGAATACATAATACATACCCAGAAGAGTTAAGAGAATTTCAATAGTTTCTTAGGTAACAATTTTCATTCTCTGCTCTTAAGATGTTTGAAAAATGAAAGGCTGTAACCCCAAATCAAACAATAATTAAACATTGGACTCCATTTTTAAATTAGCTTTTTAACACAAACGTGTTCATTAATCTAATGCTCCCAGAAATGAGAGATGAACACAACTTCTAAGAATGATGACATCAGTGGGCACGTTTGGTCAACAATTGACCATTTAACCTTGAGCTGCAGCATCTCTGATGTATCATTGTCAGGATTGGCTTCAGCAGAGAGAGTGTCCCAAGTATGTTGGTCTTGGACCAGCACCCATGGGACTTGGATGTGGCATCCAAGTTTTCACTCTTGGGGGATTTGGCTTAGATCTCCAGGCCAGCTGTGATTCTTCCATGTCATAATTGTGGAGCCCATTTCCTTTGCAGATGGACAGCTATGTTCACATAATTCTCCAGAAGGCAACTCTCTTTAGAAGTTCACAGCGATCCAGGGGGAAAAAAAAAAAAAAAAAAGAAGTTCACAGCGAATGGAAAAGGAGGCACATTTCTCGACTTCCCAACCCTGATCACCTGAACTTGGTGATTGATGCCGAATACCTTCCATTGCTTTAGCTTCAGTGTATCAATGATACAAAATGTGGGCTCTGGAGCCACTTAATAGCCAGGTGCTCTTGAATAAGTTGCTTCTCTCTGCCTCAGTTTTCTCATCTGTAATAAAGTTTTCTTGCCACTACCTATCACAAAGTATTGTGTAGCAAGAACTCAAGTAGTAGAATCATCCTGGTCATTGAGAAGGCAATTCCTGACTCTTAGATCCATCTCAGAAAAATGGAGGTGAATGCAGCCTATATTGTGAAAGTGAAGTTTCTTCACAATGAAATGCAGTGAGAATCAATGAAATGCAGTGAGAAAATTATAAAAATCCATAATGTTCATTCAGTGCTAGTAAATTCCAGACATTCTGCAAAGTGTTTAAATATCTCACAGTAATGCCAGGTGTTATATTGTTTTTAATCTCATTTTACAGATACAGAGAGTTGGTCAATGAGATAGGTTGATTGTTTGTCTGTTACCCAATCTTTTGTTCTTAATGACTCTGCTACAGTGCCTCCCTACGAGGTAAGGATTGGGAGTTCCAGTGACTTGGGACCTAAACCTACTCATGCCATTAATTAGTTTTGTAGCTTTGTGACTTGGGATAAATTATTTCATTTTTTTGGAACTTTATTTTCTCTTTTGATAGACCTGCCTGATCTCTATGTCTTTTTTTTTTCCAGTTCTGACAACATACGATTCCAGGAGAGAACATCTTTGGGAGGGGGATAAGGGGTGAGGGAGAAGGAGAAAAGAAAAGAGAGATAGAGAGGAAGAGATGAGAGAGTTTGGTGTATAATTGAACAGTGCCATCTTTGCAGCTCATAATGAAGTCAAAAGACTTTCAGATATTTCAGTACATTCATTCTTGTACAATGTGTCTATATATCATCACTGTCATTTTATAAATGAGGAAATTGCAATATAGAAAGTTTGTGACTTGCCAAGGTCACATAGCTAAATCATAGAATCTAGCAAATTTACTGCCAATATGAAACAGTGTTCTCTGGATTAGGCTGAAAAGTCAATATATAAAACACTTCTGAAAACTTCTATTGCTTAACAATGCAAATAGTGATGTAGTTCATGTTATGCAGTCAAAGAGTTATTTGAAAGATACAAATCGAATGTCTTTAAATCAGATCCTACTTGTCACTGGCAACTCTTTAATTTCAGTTTGATCTTCAAAGGGTGGTATCTCCTTTAGATTTTTCTCCTGCTTTATTTCTATACTTTGTTTCCAACCTTCATCCAGTTGTTCAAAGCACAATGGAAGTTCATATTTAAATGGACCCTGCGGTGAATCCACTAAAAATCCTGTGACTATATATTCATAATGAAATTCATTCATTCTGCTCTAGCTCTGTATGTCAAAGTTTCTATGTTTATCAGTGGGGACAACGGTCTTCTCCTTGTCAAGGTTTTAAATTTTTAATAAGATAACCTCGTGACAAACTTTGGACAAGAGTAAGTACATAGGAATCTTCATCTCATTTGTAAATATGAATTTTTGCTCATTAAAGTTTCTTAAAGAAGACAATTTTGTAAACTCATGAATATTCTTTTAATATCATACAGGCTGGATTTTGAAAACTGGTTTTGACGATTCCAGACGTTTTGACAGCAAACAAATTCCACCCTATAGGAAAATGTAGAGCTATCCTTAGAAAAGAATGATACAATCAAATCTGTTAGCAGTAATACAATGATAAAGACTCTGGTTTCTATTTTTATCAGAAGCCTGGATATATTAATATTTATGCACTTTCATGTGAATGTGTATATGTAAAATTCCTCTTTTTAAAAAATCTCAGTTGTAAAATAGAATCAGAGAACTTGTTCTTTCTTTCTTTCTTTCTTTCTCACTTTTAGTTTTTCTATTACAAGGGAATTATCCTTTGAGGAGTTTCATGATGGCAGACAAATTTGTTTCTCAAATGGAGCATTGGTTTCTGCAATTGTGCTGGAGGGCTGGAGGGATCAGAATGCCCATTTGCTTCACAGATTCCCATAAAATTCAACTACTCCCAGTCATACATCTCTCTGATTACTGCTTAGCTATATACATTTTGACAAAGAGAAAAACAGTCTCGAATTGTTAATACCAAAGGCTTTAAGAGTTTTGTTTTGACTGCAGCATGTGGATATATTTATAAAAGCTGAACTCCTTTACATATTTTATGCTCAGATTATAATTTCACTTGCTAAGTCATTAAGCATATCTTTATCTTATTAAAAAGAAAAATTCCTTCATGTATATATATGGGAATATATATATGTATATATTTCCTATAAATGCCTATATACATATATTCCTATACACACATATTTATGTATTTCTTACACACATGCATGAGCACGCATATGTATTATAAGGATCTACAATGTTAAGTGAAAGATTTTTTTTTCCAAGATGACTCTGTTAAAACAATCACTTCTCACAAATCTCAGACAGCCGCCGTGTGCTGGGTTTCTAACCTCTGGAGAGTACAGCTTTGTGGTTTACTCATGATAACCAGAGATGGTGGAAAAGTTAACTACTTGGCAGTGGATCACATTTCTGTAATAACCCAATGCACATTGTACATTGATTCATTTCAGATTTGGCACAAAATTAAGCAGCAAATATAGATGTTTCTTTAGTCTTCTGACACCAGATTTGACCGTGAACTTCACTCAGATGGTACCTTTTCCTTCTTTGCAGCTAATTTCAGTGGAGAGTTAGGAGCCCATTTGCAAAATTTTCAACCTCAAAATATACAGGTTTGGAATCTTGATTGAAATCCAGATATTTGGCATTTAAGTTCATTTGCCTTTGGCAAAAAAAAAAAAATCTTGTTTTCAAAAAGAAACAAGTCATAAGAGAACTTTATTAAAAAAGGCTCAACCAGCTGTTTAAAGGACTATTTTGATGATGTCAGTGCAAGTGAATAAAAAACACATGGATTTAAATTCCCTTAAATTATACAAGCCTTTAAAAATTAAAGGAACTATGTTGGGCAAATGTGTTTTAGGTTTATTAACTTAGAAATCATTCTTCCATGGTTTCTAAACAGTCTTGTATTGGGGGAACATTATAATTATTTGTTAAACCTAAAGATAAGTGAGAACATGGAACACAGTTCAGTAAGAACCAAGAGGCTTATGTTTGTGAACCCAAGAGGGAGTGGGTCCCTAACAGCCAGTGAGAAATCAACATTTCCCTCCCCACCCAAATAATACAGCAGTAACAGAGGGAGAACATGCGGTGCACTTTCAATTTGAAACTAAGATTCTCTGGGATGTTTTATTTTCTGCTTAAATGTTTAATTTCCTATTTTGTAGACAGAGCCCTGGCAATTGAAGAGCTGTTGGATTGATACCAATTGTTGAAAGAGATCTGCCAACCTAAAGGTTTCTTCATGTGTTCTGAAAATCATAGGCTCATTCTAAAACTGAAGGCTTTTTCAGCTTCCATAAATTGGGCAGGAAGACAGACAATAAACAACTCTACTTTTCAATTCTTAAGGCAACATGACACGTCTTTGCAGAAAAAGATGTGGCAAAGTTTTGACAAATGAAAACATTCATATGCAGACTCTATAGTAAAAGCAGTTGGAAAGCATAAATATGCCCCCGGTCATTTCTTGTTCTTAATTTGGGGAAAAATCAGAGTCTATGTCTTCACCTGCTAGTTCCTTGGTCTGCTCTAAGCCATTTCCATCATGACATTGTGGTATGATTTGGGGACTTTGAGATGAAATAAGACAGAAATAATCAAATCACAGCTGCCCCAATGACACCCCGACACACTTTTTGGACAACTATAAAGCACTACATTCTGCCTCCTTTGTCTTGGGAGATAGAGCAGTCCAATCTTCTGGGCACAATGGCAAGACTAACTCAGAGTCCCTTTAGAAGGCCGGGTATTTACAAGTCTGATATGGGGGAGATAGCTATTATTATTGGTGCTGTTCATAAGTACGATGTCTCAAGTTCACTGGTGTAGGTAAGTATTTAGCATTGTAGTGTATGGTAGATGCTTATGAAATAATGGTTATTATTTGAACATATTATTTAATTTATAATTTGCAACTCTCCTGTGTGATAAGTATTTTTATCACCATATTGCAGATGAGAAACACAAGATTCAGAGAGGAAACATGACTTGCTTGAGACCTCATAAACTGCTAGAATGTGACACAGCAAGAATAAAAGTCATGTCTGTCTAATACCAAAGTCCATGCTCTTCTAATTAAAAATACCCATCAGAATGACTAAAATTAAAAAGATGGACAGGTGTGCCTGGGTGGCTTAGTCATTAAGTGTCTGACTCTTGATTTTGGCTCAGATCATGATCTCAGAGTTATGAGCCCTCATGTCAAGCTCTGGGCTGGGCATCGAGCCTGCTTAAGATTCTCTCTCTCCCTCTCCCTCTGCTACTCCTGCCTCTCCTTCTCTAATTAAATTCAATTAAAAACTAAACTAAAATAAAGATGTACAGTATGAGATTATGGAGCAACTGGGCTTTGCACACCCTGCTGGTGGGAGTGTATAATTACTTTGGAGAATTATTCAGATTTCAGTTAAAGCTGGATATCCTTATGTCTTATGTTCTCACAATTCTACTGCTAGATATAACAACAGAAATGTGCTCATAGATTTACCAAATGACATGTGCAAGGATGTTCATAGTAGCATTATTTAGAATTGCCACAAATTGGAAACAGCCCAAATGTCCATTAATAATAGAATGGATATAAAAATTGTTTCATATTCATCCACTGAACTGCATGCCACACAGGCATAAAAATGAACAAACTACAGTCGAGCACAAGGATTAATCTCATAAACAGAGAGTGGTATGTCAGAATCCAGATTTAAAGAAGTACGCTCTACAAAAGTCCATTCATAAAAAAATTAAAAAATAAGAAAAAGTCATCTATCCTATAGTTGGAGGGATAATGGCTACCCTTGCAGAACAGATAATGATTGGAATGGATTGTCCTTCTAGTATAACTAGAAATGTTTTGTTTTTTGATATGAGGTTAATTATATGGGTAGGATCACTTTGTAAAATTTATTGAGCTGTGCTTATGATTTCTGCACTTTGCTATACAAAGTTTACTTACAAAATTTATTTTTCAGTACAAAGTTTACTCTCAAAAACTTAAAGCATGACACTCAGGAAGAGGAAACTGAAGCCGATCTACTATAGAGGAGAGACATCCTGCCACTGGGTGCTAGGGCTCTGCTGATTTCCCTGCAACCAGTTCCGAGCTATGAAAGCATGAGCATGAGCTCAGTCTTGGGACCACATCTGGGCAGATATGTCTTAGACAACTGGTGTGTCACCCAGACAAGAGGGAGAAGAACACAGTCTTCCTCCAACTGATGTGCATCACCCATGGAAGAATACAACTCCAGTCATCTACATGTGAAAACATTTTCCAAATACTGAGTCCACAAAAGTTCTGGTCAGTTCACTGAGTTTAAGTCCATTCAGTAGACATGGATGAGTCTTGTAAAACGTACCTAACTGCCCAGCCTGTTTTGGTGGTCAAGGAAACATGGGCATCTAGTCATGGCAATTTGAATTGAGTGTTTGCTTTCAAACCTCTTCAATCACCAATCTTTTCAATCACCAAGCCTAATAAAAACTTTTCCACCAAGAAGAGGCAGCCTTCAGTGCATTTTGTTTCTAGACATTGCCTGATTTCTTTAGAGCAGTGTTGAGCATGTGGCCATAACCCAATTTGCATGGTTTATGTGCACACCCAAGTTTAATTTGGAATCACAAGACCCTAGGGTCCCTGATGCTGAATAACCTGGGACTTCCATCTGTAGCACAGCATATGTTAGTCTGATGTAGTAAAACTGGGCAAGAAATACAAATCTAATTATAAATGTACGATCAGAATGTTAGGTAAATTATACTTTCTGTGGGTAAGTTATTACCTTAGGACACAGTGGACTTTGGCATGTTTGGCCATCTTCCCATACTGCCCTCTGCCTGTAAGTACCCACAGTGGGGTATTTCCAACTGGAGGTTAATTTAAGGAATTTTGGGTCCCTTGACAAATATGTTGTTGCACCTGCAAAGAATATTTTATCTAGGGGTGCCTGGGTGGCTCACTTGGTTAAGTGTCCAACTCTTGATTTTGGTTCAGGTCATGATGTTAGGGTCATGAGATTGAGCCCTATATCAGGGTGCACACTTGGCATGGAGCTTACTTAAGATTCTCTCTCTCCCTCTCCCTCTACTCCCCTCCCCATAAAGAATATTTATTTTACCTAAATCCTATGAAACATATACAGACAGAAGAACGAAGGCATTTAATATTCAATTATATCTTATGATTATTAAGTGCCCTAAGGCAGGGTTTTTCAAACTCTAGGTTAAAATTCAAAAAAAGGTTATGAAATCAATTTAGGAGGTCAAGTCTAGCGCTTTCAAAAATGAAAACAAAAGAGTTTAGAAGATTTTAGAATGAATCGTACATGATCATTGTCAGTATTGTTTACAGCAACATTTTTGACTGTTTCATTTTGTGTGCCTGTTTGTATGTATGTACATATGTCAGGATGTATCATGTGTTTCTTACTGGATGGCAGTTATTAAAAGTTTGAAAAAAACTGCTCAAAGGTGCATCATAAACAGATATGATGTTATAATGACCCAAACCATATCATTGCAGCCATTTTATAACTTCTTCATTTAGTAAAACCAATTCCATGCCTGGCAAGGGCTAGGTGCTGAAATTAGAGCAGTGAATAAGGTACACCCTTCATGGAACTTGCATTTAGAGAGGAGATGAATTGCACAATTAATTAATTATGGCATTATAATGGTCACGGTGACCCTAGAAAACAAAGTCAGTGGTGACAAGACTGAACACCAGATGGATCTGAGAGAGGTTTGAGGGTAGTGTCAGGAGATCATCCTGGAAAAAAAGTGATCTTTGAGCTCAGATCTAAAGGATGTGTTAGAATGAAATAAGCTCAGCATCAGAAACTTTAAATATTTTAACATAGCCTTTGATTTTCCTAAATTCCCCATTGGTACCTTAAGGTATTTCATCCTTCACTTGGATTCCAGAAGAGCCCCTCTTGACTCTGATAGCATTCTCTCTTACTGATATATTCTCAAAACTGCCTTTTCATGATCCTTCATTCTACATTCAGATCGACTGATTCCTGCTTTCCACTGTTCTTCGGTAGACTTCACTCTATGAAATCATCATCTGTGGCACTTTTCAATGAGTTATCTGGAAGGGGTAGACGTTCTGAGCCCGTGGATGTGTGTTGACCAGCCTTGCTCCCAGCTTGCTGCCTCTCTGAGAGTCCTCCTTTTCAGAGAAGAGAGGGACCATGTAATATTTGCTTTGCTTCATAGGAAACTGTCCTCCATGTGATCCTTTTTCCAATTTGGATAATTGAAGTCCCACGTTACAGATTTATTCTTGGGGTGAATACTGCATTTGTCTGGGGAAATACTATGAGGCCACAGCTTGGGATGGTGCTGGGTAGGTGGCAAGCTGTCAATCTGGCACAAGTCACAAAAAATACCTTCTGAAGAAGGTGAGATCATACTAGACAGCTAACTTTTCTTTCCTTTTCTTTTTTAAGATTTTATTTATTTATCTGACAGACAGAGATCACAAGTAGGCAGAGAGACAGGCAGAGAGAGAGGGGGAAGCAGGCTCCCCGCCGAGCAGAGAGCCCGATGTGGGGCTCTATTCCAGGACCCTGAGATCATGACCGGAGCCAAAGGCAGAGGCTTAACCCACTGAGCCACCCAGGCACCCTGTCAGCTAACTTTTCTTCCTGAGGAAAACTTGTCTGGAATTATGATGGTAAGGACTAGGTCAGAGCTGAAGCATTCTGCATAATAGAGAGTTGACATTCCCTGGGAGAGATCCAGAAAGCTATGTGCTGCCTGGAAGATAAGAGAGGAAAACTGTTGGTTCTTCTCTCTTAGCTTTTGGTTCTTGTGAGTTTCCTTTGCTCCTGAGCTCAGTTTTGTATATAAAGTGGTGTTTGTGTCTGATCCATTATTTCCAAGTATTGGAGCATGTGTTTCCCCCCACGCTGTGGTATCTACTTTGACCTAATGCCAGCAACAGAAGTCCTTGGTATGTTTAAATTGTGAACAACAACCACTCACTCTACTGTATATCCAAATTATATTTAGCAAAAATATATTCTCCTTCCGTCATCATCCTTTGCAACAAAGGAGAGGTTGTAATTTCTAGGATGTGTTAGAGTTGTAAATCTCAGCAGCACAAGTCATATTGCTTCTTTTCTAGAATATGTGCAAAATCTGTTATTAAGGGGACCAGGAGATATCACACTAGTGAAATTGATTAGTCATCTAAAACAGTGATCTCCACATTTTGACCGGAGATTACAAAAAGACTCTAAACTACAGTGCTATAGTTCTCTACTCCAGAGGAATTAGGAAATGAAAATGAAGACAATTCTGCTAAGAAAATAGACTTTCTATTTTGTTTCCTCTCACTTATCATGGAGATAATCAAAGTTGTTAAGAAACTTTCATTCACTAAGTTTTCAACAAATTTCAGGCAGAAAGAACTCTGGAGAAAGTTTAAAAAAGGATTTTAAAATTGTTTACTATGGGGAATGTAGCACCTCTATTCCAATGCCCTCCCCCCTAAATACTTTAATGAAGGCTACATTGTTCTGATACTTCTGCATGAGTGAATTCCTCATGAGAAACTGAAAAATGTGTTGAATTTTGTGTCTCCATAGGTGCAAGGTGAAAACGGAGACATAGCACTCAGAAGTTGAAAGAAAAGCTCTTTTGTTTACTACCAAAGCAAGAGAATGTGGTATTTTCTTTTATAGCAACTTAAGGGTTAGCTTGCCTTTTTGTTATACTGACAAGAAATAGGGATATAAACAGTTAAGTTAGTTAGTGTGTGTCAGGGAGTTAGCAAACTTCTTTTGTTAAGCGCCAAACAGTAGAATATTTTAGGCTTTGGGGGTTAGACAGTCCATGTTGAAACTACCCAACTGTCATTGTAGCACAAAAAATCTTAAACAATGAAAATCAATGAGTGTGGTTTGCTCTAATAAAGCTTTATTTACAAAAACATAACGTGGGCCAGATTTGGCTTTCAAGCTGTTGGTTTGCCAATCCCTGATCTGTATAAAAAGGCAAAAACCTTAACAGAGAAAAAGCTGAAATCTGATCATGCCCATATCAATCTTATGCTTTCCCAGGAACCGTTTCTTTGCAAAGCAATTAATGTAATTTTCTTCCAGTGGTTTGTAAATACTTTGGGACAGTATGTATTTTCTTTAATCTCTTCAGCAAATAAAAACTTCAGAGTGATTTTCAAAACCATTGTGCTTTTTTTCCCCTGACAGTTGTGCTGATGTTACTGTTTTTAAAATAATCAATATTTTTCCCCAGAAGAAAAACTGTACATCTGATTGCCATGTGTTATTAAAAAGGAAATAAAATGCCTTATAACTAGAAACTAAGACTCTGAAACAAATCTTATCGGGACACGGCCTGTGATTTAGAAGGTTAAGGTGGCATTCGCTAAACCCTATCCCAGAGAATCCAAAAATATGCTAAAGACTTCTATGTTTGTATAATATTTAAAAATTCATACTAGTTTTCCAGTTAGTATAGTCCTCACTTTATAGCTACAAAGGACAATTTTTTTAAAAAGCCAGTTCACAGACTCATGTTGCTGAAGGAATCCTTGGACATCATTGGTTAACTCAGGAGCCAATGCTTTCATTACACATCCCACCGTGCCCACACCTGCTTGCACACTTCTACTAATGGGAGTCTCTGCCCCGGAGTAGCACTTTTTTTTTTTTTTCCTGGTTGGCCCTTGCCATTCAAGATGTTATTGTTAAATATAGGCAACATTTGTCTCACTCTAGATTATTCTTTTCTGCCTATTGACTCTAATTATTTTCCCCCAGGAATAATCCTTCATATATTTGAAGATAGCTACTTGTCTTTCATGATTATTTATTTCCCAAGGCCACATGCCACCAATTCTTCCCAACTCCCCATCTAGGGTAGTTGAGGAGTCTCAAACTTAGATGTTGACAGGGGTGGGAGATCAAATGTAAACAAGTTGAGAGCACGTTGGATGGGACTGTGGTGAACCAGAGAGGGAAAACCCCAGGGAAGAGGCAGAGGCTACCTGGCATCCACCAGTTGTTGTGTGAAATTCTGGGCCAGGGTTATTGGGGAGATTTTAAAAAAATCCAAGGACCAAGATTTCTATTTGAAATCTCCCAATTTTTAAATGTTGGCAACTAATTTTTAAAAAATGTTTAAACACTCTGTAAGCCAAACAAAACACATCTGTGGGCCAGATTTGCTTTGTGAAACACTAGTTTAAAACCTTAAGTTTAGAGTCATTTTACCATCCGGGTTGCCACAGTTTGTACACATTTTTATTTAGTTAGTTGTAACTTGAGGAATGTTAACCATTGAAAAAAGGGAGAGCATTCCTTAATTGAAAGGTAAACAGAGAAACAGTAACTTCAACACAGATGAGCATCAGAGATCAACTTTACTGCATAATCAAAACTTAGGTCATATGTAACATAAGGTTAAGTTTTAACTTTTTAACCATTATGAACTCTAAAAATAGAGACATGTGTTAACAGTTGATGTGATAGGTCGACAAGAAAACATATTGCTCTTGTCTAGAAGAGGTCTCCTAAAAATGGGAATAAAACACTGAAGGAATATAATATAAAACCATTACCAGACCATATGTTTGTGATATAAAATGAGGCATTTTCTTGCCAGGATATCACATAACCATGGCACACTGCCATCAGCCTCATTCTCCCCACTATGAAAGAGAGAGAGAGAAGTGAGAGTCTACAGACATTCTTGGAATAAATTGGGCTATAGTCCTATTATAAGTATTTAATTTATAAAATATTCTCTTGGAGTTTAGTGCCACTAACCAAAGTAAATAATTATATCATTGGGCTGAGAGGATATTGTTTTGTCATTGATAAGTCTGCCCTTTTCATGACATGTTGGCTTGCTGATTTTAGAAAGACTTATCTGGAATGTATTTTTGTTCCTGTGCTTTTTGCCCTCTGTTGTATGTTCTGATTTTCAAGCCAGTTTGCCCTTTCCCCCTTATTTCCTCAAGAATCTGTTAAGAACTTAATTGAAAGGATGGAATGAACACTAGGCTCCAGCTGGACAGCCCCTGGTGTTAAGGTCAATCTACCATCACCTTATCTAATTGGTGACCTCTTCCTCACGGAAAGGGTGGTCTTAGATGATTCTGCAAGTCAGTTGCCACCATAAAAGTTTCTTTGTCCAAAGCTGGCAGCTCAGAGAGAGGGAGAAAAAGCAGAGCAGCTTTGTGGAATATTGTATATGCTGTGAATCCATTAATTTTAAAATTGCCTCTCTTTCACTGTTCAAACAAACATAAAAAACAAGTTACTGGCAACAGAGTTCTGAATACTTTAGGACACATTATTAAGTTAAAAGTTTAGACATTTCTTCTAGATGCATACTAAGGACATAACTCAAATAGAATACTGAAGTTATATTGTAAAGACAAACTGATTTTAGAAGTTAGAGTATTTTGTTATTCCTGGAGCTAGGCTTTGTGACTATTTAAAAAAAATGCTAAGGAAAACTTTCCCCTCAACTAATAGAGATTAAGAGATTATACCTTCATAGACTTAAATTACTTACTTCTCTAGCCAGACAGTAATTAAAGCAATGCCATATATAGTTACAATATACAGTTCACCGATTGGTTGAAACCTAGAATTAATAACACTGACTCTAATACTTAAAAGGAAAAATACTCATCCTGTTTATGTTAACAGTCCTGAAGAAATTAAATCAGTCAAGAAAAATAAATAACATCTAGGCAATTTAAAAAGCCAGACAGTTGTCTTTATTTTCACTTTACTACTACAATAACCCTAGTTTCCCCCACAGAATTTGTCTTTTCAAAGGTATTTCTCAAATGCACGTTATAGGATACAGTCCTTGAACATTTAGTTTTTGCTTTCCAGTGTATGTATTTAAGTTTATCAACTATGAGCTATAACAAGCTACTTCCTACAAAATTTAATACCTAAAGTAATTGTATTAATTGCATTGTATAATTCTATCTCCCTGAATGCTACCTTCTAAATTTGTTAATCTCAGACGCTGAATATTCCCCTTTTGCTGCTTGTGAAACAGTTACTGTCCTGAATGAAAGTGTTCTGAAAATGTTGTGAAGTATAGGCCATTTTAGTGTACAGTTTACATCCATGAATAGAAACTTGCCCACATGCTCTTTGTATTTTGGGTGCATGTTATTCTAAAGCACATGAGGTAGAATAAGCCATGACATTTGCTGTTTCGTGTGCTATTGCCAAGACATGACTTGTAAGCACTAGCAGAATTTCTGATCCAAATGACAATGTCATTGAGAAAGACTTCCAAGTCAATGTCTCTAAAGTTTTATAGATTAAAAACCACATATATAAATACATATACAAAAAATACATGCACATATAAGTACATATAACGTGCAATTAATGAAAAACTTTTGCTTTGTGAAGGATCTTGTTAGGAGAATGAAAAGAAAAGATACAGACTGGGCAAAAATATGTGTAAATCACATGTCTGATTAAGGAACTGCGTCTTGAATGGGTAAAGAACTCTCTAACACAACAGTAAAAGAAAACAAACAGACCCCTCTCAAACAATCCAGTGAGAAAATGGGTAAAAGATATGAAAAGATATTTTACCAATCAAGATATACAGATGGCATAGCCACTAAGCATATGAAAAGATGTTCAGCATCAATACCTATTAGGGAAATGCAAGTAAATCCATAGTGAATATCATTGTGTATCTATTATGACAGCTAAAATGAAGAATTGTGAGAATACCAAATGCTGCTGAAGAGGCTGAGAAACTGGATTTCTCATACATTGTTGATGGGAATGTAAGGTCCTATAACCACTTTGGGGAATACTTGGGCATATTCTTGAAAAAAAAAAAAAAAACCAACAACTAAATACACGCTTACCACACAAGTCAGCCGTTGCTCTTTGGATATTTACACCCACATAAAAATTTTATTTGTGACTGCTCAAAACAGGAAACAAAATGTCCTTCAATAGGCGGATGGTTAAACAAACTGTGGTATATCCACAACATGGAATATGACTCAGCAATAAGAAGGAATGGATTATTGGTACATGCAAGAACGGGGATGGATCTCAGGACACTATGCTTCCTGAAAAAAGCCAGTTCCCCAAATGTCTTATACCACATGATTCTGTTTATACAACACTTTCAGAACGACACAATTATAGAGATGGATAGCAGATTAGAGGCTGCTGGGGGTTAGGGATGAAAGGAGAATGGGTGGTGAGTATGACTATAAAGGGATAGCATGAGGGAACTTTTGAGGTGATGGAATCGCTCTGTGTCTTGATTGTTATGGTGATTACATGAATGTACAGATGTGATAAGATGATATAGAATTTACACACATTTGTGTCAGTTAACACCTGGTTTTGATATTTGCTGTAAATATAGTTATGTAAAATGTACCCACTGGAGGAAATAGGGTAAAGCATGCCTGGGATCTTTCAGTACTTTTGTAACTTCGTGTAAACCTAAAATTATTTTGATATAAAAATTATCTTTAAAAGCCTCCAAAGGTTATGTAAAATCCATAGACTATGTATTAATTTTTCTTAACAAGGTGAAAAACATTGTTTCAATGAGTTTGCACCCTGAATTACATGTTAGGAGTCTGGGTTTTGGTGTCAAATGGGCTTCAATCTCACTCAGCCTTTTCATTTACTACCCATAGGTCATGGAAAATCACTTATTGTCTCAAATTCTCAATTTCCTTTCCTGTTAAAATACAATCAAGGGAATTATAATATGTATATTATAGCATTTTTAAAATGATTAGAATGTGATAACATATGTATTGTTCCTAGCACAGCATCTCACATCTAAATATACACCAATAAATGAGAGTTGAAATTGTTTTCTTTCTTTCAGGCCTTCATAGAGCTCTGCACTAATTCATAATTTTAAATTAACATATATTTATGACTTGACTCTACAGCTCTATCTGAAACTTCATGATCTCAAAGGACTGAGTTATACTTTAGATGCCATTACCACCTAGTAAATTATGGAGTAAAGTTAAGCTATTAATACATACTGATCAAATGTGCAATCTGCATTGTACTCTCCAGTGGGTACTTTTCAATTTTTCCTGAACTAATTTCTCAGCAGCATTTGACACAGTTGACCACTTCCCCATTTTGAATCCTGCTGTGAGCTGCACTGTGTACCCCCCCCCCACCCCGCCCCATTCTTATGTTGAAGCCCCGACTCCAATGTGGTGGTATTTGGAAATGGGACCTTTGTAAGGTAATTAGCTTTAGATGAGGTCATGAAGACTGGGCCCTCATGATGGGTTGACTACCTTTTTAGGAAGAGGTATCAGAGAGCTCTCTCTTCATCTCTCTGTACCATGGGAGGATACTGGGAGGAGGCAGCTCTCTGCAAGCCAGGAAGAGAGTTCTCTGCATGAGAAACTGATCATGCTGCACCATGATCTTGGACTTCCCAGTATCCAGAAACGTGAAAAGTAAATTTTTGTCATTTAAGCCACCTAGTCTATGATTTTTTGTAAAGGCAGCCAAGCAGACTAATACAAATCCTTTTTGTCATCTCTTATGACCTTGTTTTCTCTTTGGTTTCTCTTTTATCTCACTGGCTAATTCTACTTAGTCTCCTTCACTTCTCCACCAGCCATTAAGTATTAGAAATCCTCTGTACTCTCTTCTAAGATATTTTTCTTTTAACTCTGTGCTTCCTTCATAAATGACCTGATCAGTTGCCAAAGTTCCAGTTATATTACCTCTAGCATAGTAATGTGCACATTCATATTTCCAATTCACACTTTGCTTCTGCGCTCCAGACTCATCTGTCTAAATTTCCACTGGGACATCTTACCATCATCAATATGTCTACAACTGAACTATTCTGGCAGGAAAGAGAAGTTTTAATAAAGGATCTATTTGGAAAATTGTGGACAATGTTTAGAAAGAGCAACAAAGTTTGGTACATTATTATAGGCCTAGTAATAGCAGGAAACTATTAGCACTCCCAGATCTATAGGACAAGGGGAGGAAGTGGTTACAAGAGCCCAGAATGAGTGTGTGTGTGTGTGGCGGGGGGGGGGATTGGAGGGAGAGAGAACACACAAGAACTGCATGGAGGGGGGTGTCTGAGAGACAGGGGGACAAAGTCAACCCAAGAAACCCCACAGGAAGAGATTTTTTTTTCTTGGCACGATTCCCTGCATGATTTTCCTGTGCCCACTCTCTTTTTTTTTTTAATTTATTTATTTGTCAGAGAGAGGGAGAGAGAGCGAGCGAGCACAGGCAGACAGAGTGGCAGGCAGAGGCAGAGGGAGAAGCAGGCTCCCTGCCGAGCCTGGAGCCCGATGTGGGACTCGATCCCAGGACACTGGGATCGTGACCTGAGCTGAAGGCAGCGGCTTAACCAACCAAGCCACCCAGGCGTCCCTGCCTGTGCCCACTCTTAAACCTCATTACAGATGCTCTCCTCCTCAGTTGGCATAGCCCAGTTATGCCAGCACAGTTTTGTATCATGCCATGCCTCTTTTTGCAATAGGTTCTTATACTCCCAGCTCCTGGCTGGAACACTCCACCCAACCCCAGTACTCTTCCAATGGGTGTATTAGTTTTTTATTGCTGTGTAACAAATTACAACAAAGTCAGCATCAAATAACACACGTTTATTATCTCACAGTTCCACGGGGTCAAGACTCCAGGCATGGTAGAGTTAGAGCCTCTCCTCAGGGTCTTACCAGCTGACAATCAAGGTGTCAATGAGCTACACTATCTCTCACAGAATAGGGAAGAATCGCACAGAGGCACAGTTTAGTTCCTGACAGAGTCTGTTCTTTGCTGATTTCAGCTTCTGGTGGGTGTCAGCACTGCTTGACTGGTGTCACGACTCTTTAGTCTCTACCTCCATGGTCACATGTTGCCTCTTCCTCTTTTCTGTGTATTCTCCTCTTCTTTTCTGTGTCGGTCTCAAATCTCCTTCTGCATTTTTCTCATAAGGACATTTGTTATTGAATTTAGGGTTCACATAATAATCCAGAATAATCTCCTTATCTCCAGGTTCATATGAAAAGATCTTTTTTTCTAAATGAGGGAAGCAACATTCACAGGTTCTGGGGACTAGCAGGACATATCTTTTGGGACCCACCATCCAACCTACTATGGGTCAACTGCTTGGATGCAGGACGCCATGGGTCCTCCCATTACATGCTCCACAGCATCTTGCCCTTTAGCAGAATCACAGTTGTGATGACCTGTTCAAGGTCTATTATTGGTCCATTAGAGCACACCTTCCCACAGGTAGGAAACCTGTCTTGTTCATAGCTATGTTCCTGGCACCCAATATGGATTAAACACATGAAAAGTAGTTTGTTTGTTTGTTTGTTTGTTTTTTCTCAAACTAACTGGATCATTGTTTTTTCTCCCACTTTGCTGGGTAGAAATAGCCTAAGTCATTGGTAATGAAAGTTCTTCCCACTAATTGTGAACTTGTCATCTCTCAAGCTGTCTCATTAAAAAAGCATTCATATTCTGAATTTAAATGAAGATATTTCTCTTCTAGTGAATTGCTTTACTTAGGAACCTCTGACTAATCTCATTGTGTAAGAGAAAGGTTGACATACAGATGGTGCAACTCAACTTCTTTTCTATATAGTCCATGGCATATAAATGTGGCCCAAGACACCATATCTACTGTAACAGCTCAGTTCTATTAGGTTGATAAGATTCCTTTTTACAGTTAGAATATTTAATCCTTTCAAGTCTGAACTCTGGCTTCCTACACGCTGCGCCTTCTACACTGCTGAATGCAGAAGTGGTACTCAGCGAAAACAAATAACAGCCACAATGATGATTGTAATGCATATCGTAATATTGTTACTAGAAATATAATTATGTGAACAGACAATTTACAGAAGAGAAGGGACCTCAGAGCCCTTGTGTTGTCAATCTGGCCTCTCTCTTAATCAGGGATAATAATAATAAAAATATCCCCCCCCCATCTGCAGTCAGCTTGTCAACATAGCAATATTTATAGGATGCTGTATATAACAATGGCATCTCCACGCAGATGGATTAAGATCGAGGAGCAGCTGCAGATGGCTGTTCATTAACTGAAAGAAGAAAATGAATCTGAACAAAGGCACTTATGGAACCCCTAATTTATTAGTGCTGTAATAGGGAAGAGGAGCTCTCTGGAATGGTAACTGAGTAAGACTGGTTACAAAGATAATTGTGAAAACAAGACACAGATTCAGTACAACATACGGGGACATTTTATTGCCTGTAAGTTCTGTAGAATTACAAGGTCAACACATATCAGATTCAACATCTAATCCTTCATATTTATTAATTACATTCAACAAAGCACTTGCCATCAATCTACAGACTGAAGCTCGATTAATATTCTGTCACAAAAACCTGCTTGATATGTCCAGAGAGAAGCTAAGATTTCTTTTATTTCTCTGTTGTATTTAATATAGCACATGCATGCACCCCCCCACATGCATGCATGAACACACACACACACACACACACACACACACACGTTCCCCAGAATAATCTGACTGTGGTCCTCAGAGTGACTTCCAAACATTCCAGGATTAAATTAGCTAAGGTATGTTAAATGTCCAACAAAATGTCAGACACAAAGAAGGTGCTCCCCAGATGTTTTTTTTCCCTTTGATGTCACAGCTGCTACATGACCAAACGAATTGTTGTCTATATGACATCTCTGGTCTGTACTTTTCCAAAGGAGTCCATAAGTATCTAAGAATTTCACATCAGCCAGGATTCATGTCAATGATTTCCAAAGTGGAAGATGCTCCATCAAAACAAAACAAAACAAAGATATTCATTAGTGGATGAATGAATAAACACATTATGCTGTTTCCATACAATGCAATAAAAGGAACAGAGTACTGATTTAAGTCTACTGGTATAACATGCAGTAACACCAAAGAATCTTAAATCATGCCAAGTGAAGGAAGACAGGCAAAAAGAGAACATACTGTGATTCTGCATATGAAATTGTAGAAAGGACAAGTCTAGTCTATTTTGAAAACAGAGTAGTAGTTGTCTCAGGCTGGAGGTGGGGAAATTCTCTGGGGAGAGGGTGATGGAATGCTTTCTTCTCTACCTTGATTATGGTGGTGGCTCTATGTGTCAAAACCCATTGAACAGTTCATTTAAATTGAGTTTACTTACAGCATGTAAATTGTAACTCAGTATATTGGTTTTAAAACCTTCTTTGGTGGGGGCAATCCGAGATGGCTGTGTTGAAAGATCCTTAACTCCTCTTTTCCTACAAACAGAATCTATAGATAGGAAAATTTCCTCTGAAAACCACCTAAACAGCACCTCCATTAGGAAAAAAGGACCACATAAAGATGGGTAGGAAAGGAAGAGATAAGGTCTTGCCAAAAGCCCTCCCCCAGTGCAGTGACCCACAGTTGAGAGGGATCTCACAAATCTGGAGCTTCTCCCTGGGGAGTGAGGGGTTTAAGCTCTATAGCAGGCACCCCAATCCTTGGGAGCTGTACCAGAAAGACAAGCTGCCAAAATGTCTGGCTTTGAAAAACAATGAGACTTAGGTTTAGGAAACCTAAAAGACTGTAGGGACGTGAAATAACCATTCTTAAAAGGCTCACATGCAAACTCTCCGGGGCCCAACAGCATTTTGGAAAGTGCCTAGACTATTTGTGAAGGAGATCCAACTGTTAATTTTAAAGCCCAAGGTGGAAAGTGTCTGCTAGGACTCTCTCCCAGAGTGAGGAACTGGTGGGAGCCATTTTTGTACTCTCGTTCTACCTCACTAGCGTAGGTAGGTGTACACACTCTTCAGTGGCCCCGCCAAAGCTAGCAGGCATACCTTGCCACTGTGTTCTTCATCTGCCTCACTAAAGCCAGCAGGCATGCACAATTCCTATACTCTCTGGCTACCTTGTCAAGGCTTGTGGGCACACACAAGGGGCTGTCCTTCAGCACCTGGCTCTGGTGGCCATGGGGACTCACATTCCTGAGTCCCACAGGTCTAACAGAGAGTCAGTTCTTGGCATTCTGACACCCCCCAGGGCACTGCACTGAAGTAGAAGGCAATGTTCCTGTAGTCTTCCTGTGGAAAGAACTTATTTAGTTGTCCTGGAGCTCCAGCCTGAGGGACAGGCTTCAAGTTTACCACTCATCTAGAGACTATGGTAATGCTTTCAGAGGACATAGGCCAGGAGACACCATCCTTATACTCTTTCCTGGTCTTGCTTTTGCCAGTACCTGCTAGAAAGGAGCTTATTCACTCATCTGGAAGTTCAAGTTTTGCAGCTATTGTCCAGGGGGACACCTCCAGATCACCTGGTTTGGAGGGCATCAAGATTTACAACTACAGTCCCACAGAACCATATATATTTGCAAACTTTAAAACCTGCTGCCTAAGGGTCTGGCTCCTAATCACCCTGAAACTAGGGGCTGACTGAAATCCCTCCCTTTGGAACATTGTTAAATCTTGGCACACCCTTAACAACTGGGACTTATCAAGAATAAATCAGGCTGTTCAGATAATCACAAAGGTTCAAGACAACTAAATGCTAGGACAGGGTTGAATGACAGGGGGTCTGGGAGGTACAAAAAAGTGGATGAAACTTGCAATTACAAAATAAATAAGCCCTGGGGATGTAATAAATGACACATTAATAACTATAGGCAGTAATATTCTGATATATGCTTGAAAGCTGCCAAGAGAGTAAATCTTAAAATTCTCATCACAAGAAAAAAAAAGTGTAGTTTTCTATGGTGATTGATGGTAACTAGACTTATTGTAGTGATCATTTTGTAACATATAAAATATTGAAGCATTATACTGTGCACCTGAAACTAATATAATGTTACATGTCAATTATACCTCAATAAATAAATAAATAAATAAATAAATAACTACTCCTTTGATCAAATATATTTGAGAAATAATTCATCCTATCTTCTCCTCTCAGAAATTCATAATTAATCAATTAAAGATTCTTAATCCATGAGAGGCAATTGAATCATTAGAAGATCAGAGAAGAAATCCTATCATGTAGAACACTGATTAATTAACTGTTGATTTCCACATTCCCTGAAACTATCTTACTTCTAATCCCTCCCATCTTAAAAATTAAATCTTATCAACATCCTTGGATTATCACTTGAGTAGCTGGGTGATCATGGGTGAGTCACTTAAATTCTTTGTACTGAAATTTCCTCACCTGAAAAATGGGACATCAGTCCTATCTCATAGGTGTAGTGAGGTTGAAATGAGCAAATGTCTGTCATACACATAATAATAGTGTCTGGGACAGTGTGTTAGTTACTCTTGGAACTCATTTTGGAAAATGAAGAGCCTTCTTCCAATCATTCACTTAAGCATAGAAATTCAAGATGAATATTATTGTCTTTACATCCCTGGAAAACGAGAGGGTAGTGAGCAACTCTTAATGAAGAAGTTTCTCAAATGATCTGTACATGAAGCAATGCACAATGAGGCTCTAGAGAGGAAATTAAACTTATATTGATGCCCCAGCCCTGAGGTTTACTGCCTCTGCAACCTGGGAAGTCATTTGATGTCTTTAGACCTCAGCTTACCTTCATCTTAATAGAAAGTGGCTGATAGAGGCAGAAAGCAGAGTAATGATTGCTAGGGGCTGACAGAGTGGGGAGTGGAACTGTTCAGTGGGTACATGGTCTGTTTGGGGGAGGTGATGATAGTGATCAGGATCAGATAGTGATATTGGTTGTACAACAATGTGAATGTATTAATCTTGAATTCTACAATTTAAAATAAAATAGTAAATTTTGTTTTATGAGCTTTTTATCTCAATAAAAAATGTATGGTTGTATTAGATGATATTCAAGATCCCTCATAGTTTGTTCATTCATTCATTTAGTCAGTAAACTTCTATTAAGCCTTCACTATATGAGGCAATGTGTTCTATTCTGATGACACGATAATGAACAAAAAGACATGGTCCCTAACCTTAGGAAAACTGTAACTTTAAGGGTTTTCTTCCTATTCATGATCCCAGTTTTGGGTATTATGTTTTGTTCTCTTTATGTCAGTGGATAGTTTGAGAAGCTAGAAAGCTTGCTAAGGGTTTGATGCCATGCCATGAGTTATTTGATATTACAGACAGAAAGACAAAAGGGAAGGGACTCCCATTTACTCAATGCCAAATGCTAACCACTGTGGACTTGGCTGGGCTTATCTCATTTAGTCTTTACAAGATTCACGTAAAGTAGGTGTTATCATGCATGTTGTACAGATAAACTAAACCTTAAGGGAGTTAAGTGAATCTTGCTTAGATTATAGATTTTATAAGTAGTAGAGCAAGGAGTTGAAATGCATAGCCCCATGGATTTCATATAACACTACATTTGCTCTCATAATATAATTTTATAGACCTAATATTATTTATATAAAATGTAATGTACATGTGTCATTAAGATGTACAATGTTTCCTGTGAAGTTTGGCCTTACCTGACAAATGCCAGCAAACAAAGTTAATAAGGTGAAGAAAACTAATTAGAGGCTAAAGAGCCAGTGATGCCTAGAGAAATATCCTTTGTGCTATTTACATGTTCAAGATGATTGTTAATATTCAGAACCATTTTTAGGGTGGGTTTTGTTGTAATTTGCTCCTAAGGAAGGGCAGTTGTTAAAAAATTTCTTGTGCTACTCTTAAAAGGCTCTATTGATATAAAAATCTCACGCTCATTGTACTCTTTAAACAGATACTGGGCATATTAAAAGAAAAAAATGACCGTAAGAAGGTATGTCCCTGCAATCATTTACAGTTTGCATGCACACATCAAGTAACTACTGAATGCAACTGGCAAGAAAATTGAACACAGATTGGATTGTAAAAGATATTGAAGAAAAACAAACACAGACCATTTACTTTGGTTAGTAACTCATTGACAAAAAAACTATTGCCACATTTAAGTTGTGTTATCAACTGGGGTGTTGGGTGTTTTGAAATTGTTGCTTTAATTGGCATCTCAATTGATAGAAAAACTAGATTAATCCTTCCCAATACAATCAGCTGTTTAGTAGCTGCAAAGGAAATTTTGCAGGCAAAGCATCGACTGTTACTATTTTTACAATTCTTACTTCTTTCTTCTATTTTATTTTGAATTGTTTGGCTTCAGTTGCCATTATAATGTAAAAGAATAGTGGGAATAGAAAGCACATTGTTTCTGACTTTAAAGAAATGCTTCTTATGTTTTAGTGCCACATAAGATATTTCTTTAGGTTTATTGAAAGAAACCCCAGTTTGCTAAGGAATTTTCCTGAATGAGTGTTAACTTTTATCTAATAACTTTATCTAATACTGAGATTTCTCTTTTATGGTTAAAAATTGTGTGTTATGTTAATATACTTTTGGAAATCAAACCATCCTCACATTCCTGGTGTAATGCTGGCCCTCACTTATCTCTCCATTCTCACTTCTTGCCAGTTACTCTAATGATCACAACAAATAGCTTGTTCTATTTGAACCTCCTTCCGTTCTTTGAATGAATTTACTTTCACACATCTACATATTTCTTCTCTCTGGTGTGGTCTTCTGGTCTTCACTCTCTCCCAATATGCCAACTTGGTTAAATTATTGTCTGCTACTTTTAGCTTAAACAGCACTTTTTTGGAGAAAGTCTATCTTGATACTTTCTGCTCTCCCACTCCCTAATAGCATTACCTGTTTTTTGAAAACACTTTATTAAGTTGTAGTGATCTGTTTAATTTTCTTTATTCCTAAATATATGGGACACTGCATGGAAGAAGATACTAGGCAATTTTTTTTTCATAAAACTACCTCTGTGCCCCACAGAGGACCTGGAACAACATAAGAAATTAATAAATACTGAAAAAAGAGAGAGAGAGTGGTGGTTGGGGAGACTGAGAAAGTACCTTCAATTCTAAATATCTGAGGTGACTCAATGAATGAAAAAGCTTTTTTTCCCCCTTTAGTTAGCCTCAAAGTTTTCTGTACATTCATTCAAATCATGCTGTATATATAGCAAAGCATGAAAAGAAATTGTGTTTCTTGAGGCTATGAGCCACCATGAAGAAGCAACATTGATGGAGAATGGAGAAAAAGCAAGTCTGTGTAGAATATATACATATATATATATATATATATATATTTTAATGTTCTCTCATGTAAGGAATTGCAAGACATTGATTCATGTTGAGGCTTTGAAAAGTATCATTAATAAACCCTAGCGGCTATGATATACAAACACTTCAACTTGGGTATTCAGATGTTGAAATGCCAGTGGCTCTGTGATTGCCACCGAAGGTCCTAAGCAATAATAGGTCAAGAGGACAAAGTGATAGAAGAGAAAGGAACAGAATAATTAGTTCCAGGACAATCTTTGTGAGAATAAAAACCAAGGTGTTAAAAGTAAGTAAATGATCAAATGTGGATGAGCTTGATTCTTGATCTTTTCTAGATTAAATGAATTCTATTTCAGTGCTGATATCATGTTCTCATTTAGATTTCCTTTTCCTTTCCATTCCATTCTCACTTCTCACCTCTTGGTTTATACTTTCATCAGTTTATACCTCTATTCTTGCCATCAATCTCTTGCTGTTCCCACCTATTCGTCTTTCTAGGAATACTGCTGTATCCATTTATTTCCCCACTTCATTCAGATATATCTGTTTGTCATGCCTGTAATGCCATCAGGCTTGAGGGTCTGTCCATGACATAGCAGGGAGGATATCAAATATTCTTGGTTGAACCGTTGCATTGCTTCAACTTCAGACTTCTTTCTTGCCAAGAAGAGGTGGGAGTGAGAGTTGCCACATTTTGGTAGTCCAGTCTCTTTCTGATCACATTGGGTCCACCTCCATTCTTGGGCTTCTAAGTACCAGGCTAATCTCCGTGGATTTTCTGGTTCATCTCTATTCCTCCCACTCTTGCCATCTACCTGGTTACCAATATCCTGACCAGAGGTCAAATTTCCCTACCTGTTCATCACCTTGAACATGGAACTTAAATTATCCCAGTCTTTTCATTCATCCCAGAAATTGTCTTGACCTCATTTGTTTTGCAAACACCTTAATTTCTTTCAGCAATCAGGAAGGTCTTCAGAAATCAGAAAGGTCACATATAGATAAAAGTCAATAAGGAGACAGAATGGGACAGACTCTGTTTCTATTGCATTCATGTTGATTCAGAGTTAAACTACTTATTGCTGACTTTTACTTTCCTGACTGATTCTGCTTTGGACCTTGACCCACATTTGACCTCCCAGCCACCTTTTCTTTTCTCTAGCTACCACCCACAGTCTGCAGCATCCATACCCATTTGTTGTCAAAAAGACCTGCTTTTATAATTTTCTCTCCTCTCCACATAAGAATCCACAAAATTCATTGCTTACTGCAATGGCTCTCAAATTCTGCTTCTCTCTCACTAGTGCCCAGGTGTTCCACGGCAGAGTACAAAGAATGGGAATCTTTGTAGCAAAAAATTAAACGAATGGATTGAATTTTCTCATTTTAATGTCTTCTATTAGTCATAGTACACAGCAAAAGCCTAAACACTCAATAGACCAGTGAATAAATATTCATTGATTTGACTTTACCAAGGTTTGTAGTTTGGAATTTATATGAAATTAAAAGCACGTTCCTAAGGACTAAAGGATTTTTGGAATTTTTATGGTTATACTGTGGTCTCTTGAGAATTTGGGAATATGATGAAATTATGACATAACATGTCAAACAGGTATCTACTATCCATATTGGTACTACATATCTACTATATTACATACATTATATATGATTACTCTAAGTATATTGGTACTTATGGTTATGTGTGTGTGTGTATATATATACACACACACACACAAAGTAAAATAATGGACATATTTATTTTTACTTTGTGTGTGTGTGTGTGTGTGTATATACACACACACACACACACACAAAGTAAAAATAAATATGTCCACACACATGCACATGCACACACTCACACACACACAACAACAGAGTTATCACTAATGGTGTGACTCCTGCTTGTGAACATCCACAATGTTTTCCTTTATAATGAAAGCGATAATATTCTCCATGTTTCCTTAATCCTTTTCCCTTTACCTCTTCTTGCTTTTTAGTTTTTGAAATATAAAGACTGTATGTTTCTGATTAAAATAAAAATTCTCTTTCTGTTAATAATCAGAATTAATTTCAGACAAAGCTAAGACTAGAGTTCCTTTGGAAATATGCCTAGGAGACCTCATGAGTGTCTGGTAACACTTAAACCTTCACCAAGTATCCTATTATATATCTGTTTATATCAAGCTTTACAATAACTCACTCTCATGCATTAGGCAGACATATGGATTATTTAATGACATTGGCATGTCTTCTGTCTCCAGAGCAGTTTCCTGCCATGGCATCCACACACTATAAGGAAATTATAGATGCATTTTTTTGAGCAAGAAATGAATTTTGGAATGACAGCCTGGCTCTGCTCCATGATCTAAAAAAAATGAGTGATAAAGCTTTTTCAAAAACTGTGGTAAAAAAATAATTCGAAAATACTGATTTACAAAGATCCCTGAATCTGTTTTAGTTACTGGAAATTTAGTAACACTGGTAACTTATTCTGGTAATCTAGATGACACTCACTATTCTATTTGCTGCTTTTCTAAACCAGTAATCTGAGGAGACATTTATAATAACTGTTTTCCTTAATCCCCAGCTGAACTGATAAAGGTGATTTTCTGAAATTTCTGGAGGAAAAAGGCATTCCAAGTAATCACTGATGGACAGACTACAGATATCTAAAAATAGAAGGACACTGGTTCCCCTACTCTCACAAAAAGAATCTGATGTCAGCAGTGTCAGGAAATGCAACCTAACCAGAGAGAAAACACCCCATGGGGTTATATAACTCGCTGGAGTCATTTTCAGGTTCTGCATGTAAATTGTATAAAACTCCCAACAATATAATCCTCAGGATATGGGGATGATTGGCAGGCTGCAAAGCTTTTTCTTTAGACTCAAACAGTTCTTTGATACAAACAATATTTTTCATTTCAAAGGTAATTGTTGGTAGCCAATAGGCACTGATAGTCCCATGTGGGTAGCACAATAAGTACATTGCCTTTCAAAAAACAGTATTGCTTTTCATGTGATAGAGACCATTTGTGCAATTGAAAACCCATTCAGAAAGCACACTGATAGACCCTTTAAAATTCCAAGATGTAAATGTATTGAAGTGCACTATCAGACAGGCTCTCACACAAAAGCTCCTTGAAAATAATTTAATATATATATTCAACCATCACTGTGTTTACTTTTTTGGCAATAATTCCTTTTCCCTTATTTTCCACTACACTTAGCAGAAAACCTCAGCTGTGTCTAAGCTGAAACAAAGACAAGCCACAGTTCCAAATTTCAGTTTTTATCATTGTCTCAATTACTGTTTCCCACTGTCCCATTTTTGTTTCTTACCAGAAATTTATAAAACCTACAGGACTCAGAGATGATAAATGATTTCATAGCCTATCCATGCCCAAAAATGTCCAGGAAAGTAGATTTTTTTCAAGTTAATCTTGTAAATTGTCTCTTTTTATCTCCTAGGGTGAGTTTATCTTATACCAAATAGCAAATCGTCTTTATCTTTTTATTTTATTTGAACTAATACTTTTCAGTCAGAGAACAGACCAGTGAAAGAAATCTTCAGGCTGTTCCATATTTGTACTTATTGACAGAGCCGGAGAAAACATGTCATAAGAGACTGTAACAAAGTGAACTATTCGACATAAAGCCAAGAATAAAAGATTCTGCATTACTATTCATCAAGAGATTAACCATAATCCTATTAAGAAATCAAAGGACAGCTCTGAAAGATTTCCGCATTCAAAATTCCGAGTGATCAGTTGTCTGAAAGAAAATCGATTCTTACATCACATCAAGAACAATCTTTTATGAATCTCTACATAACTATTGATAGCATACAATTAAGATAATAAAAGTTCAGTGACAATCTTGAGTCATTATTTAATCAATTCCTAGGAAATGAAAAATGAAAAGCTTATTTAGCTGGGTCTTGCTACCTGAGAAGAATTAGGTCACAATATAAAATTGGTATGGGAATCAAGAGACACAGGTCATCTTTTCTCTGCATTGAGTCACTGTGGAACCTTCAACCAGTTGCTTAATCCCTCTGTTTCATTTTTACCTTGTGTGAAAATGAGAGTTCATTTAAATCACAAAATCAACAGAGATGCCAGAAGAACTGAAGACATCGTTTTCCTTAAAGTAGCCATAGCCATTGCGAAACACAGAATCATGCACTAAAATTAAGAACCTATATTTCAAAATCAGTGCTTTTACTTAACAATGCACTAGGAAGGCTGGACACTCTCTACCACAAGTGTAGAGATTTCAAATGCTATTTTTTAATGAATGTCTTTAGGCTTTTTCAGTTTTCCTAGTATGGCTTGTAGCTAATCTAGGGTCTCCTGGGCTGTATTTGCTGTACCAAAGTCATCATCATCAAATATCAAGATTCTTTGGCAAAACTCCAGAATGCTTGTTAATGACAACGCTGCTGTATGTATACCGATTTGCACTTTACAGTCTAATTTACATAATGCTTTCTTGGTTAGTAAACAATTCTGTTTTAAGGGTGATGGTACACTTACTAGGACTTTGGTCCTTTTGAAGTAGGGAGTTGGTTGTTTGTCATCCAGAGATGGGATATTTCTGGGATTCAAGCCAAACAATATGATTCACCAGTGTGATCTTCGTCACTGAATATGATAACACACATTTGGCTCTAGCAGGGAGTGAACACCAGTGCCCACAGGTCAAGATATGTAAAATGAGTCAAGGGATGCTGGTGTTGTTGAGACAGCAGGGCGGGCTAAAGGCTCTGTCCAGCGGGAGATTCAGTTCTGATGGCTGCCATGTGTCAACTCAAGCTCTGCAAAATGAAAGAAAAACATGAAATCTGTAGAAAAACATAAAATCTGTAGACATCTATGTAAAATATCCCAATTCTTAAAAATAGTAATCAGAGTGTTTTTGAGAACTCTGAGAAACACCTCTGTGCTATGACATCATAATTGTGCCCTTGGAAGTCTCACATTATCAAAAAGGTCATTATAAAAACAGTTGTTTCAACAGGAAAGTGGAGATTAAATGTGTAAGACTTTCAGACTCTCTGTAACATGTCTTTATGATGTAGGAATTTCACAGTAATGGTGATTTTTATCATTATGTACATGTAGAGCTATAATAACTAAACATCATGGAGTGTTGACTTTGCTCAAGAGCAGACTCTTCTGTCACCACATTCTCACTGATACAGCACTTCTTACATTCCTGTCACTATCCTCATCACTGTTAAGATAAACACATCGTGAAATCACTCAAACAAAGAGATGGGTTATAAACACATCTGCATTGGTTGCTTCTGATTTCCGTCTTATTAAAACCTAAAATATACGTACTATACTGTTCACCAAAAAAGTGGTCTTTTTGTGGTTATCTCACTCTGAGATACCCATTCCTGCAGGAAAAAAGTACTTCTAAGCTGGCCAGTTACATTATCTCAGGCCCTTTCAGCTTAAAATCATTTCTTTTGGTTTGAATAGTCTTGTTTCAGAAAGTATTAAGGCATCTCAAAATTCAATTCCAATCTAATTTTCTTCTTTTTTCCCACTCCCCAAGGCAGCTTCTGGTTTCAAGGCTTACTTTTCTATCCTGGCAGTGGAGTAGTTGGGGTCCAGGGTCCTCACACTCTTTTTTGGCTCTCTATTGATCATTTGTGGTGGTCTGGTGCCCAATAACGAAGAGCTCACTCACTGAAATTCATAGTCTGTTCCTTTGGCATGTACGAAGCTTATTGAGTGTTCCACTGGGGAGTTAGCCATCACTCCCCGCTGACAAGGCCCTACATTTATGTCTATTATATTACTATTATTATTATCATCATCATCATCAATCTTGTGGTAAAATGCACATATCATAAAATTTACCATTTTAACCAAAGTGTACAGTTAGGTGGCATTAAGTATATTTATTATGTTGTGCAACCATCACCACTCTCTAGTTCGGGAAGTTTTTCATCACCCCAAATGGGAACCACAGACTCAATAACCATTACCCCTCTCCCACAGCTTTTCACAATAACCAATGTATTTCTGGTCTCTGTGAAGAGAGAATAGACCGAATTTTTCTGTTCTGAATATTTCAGATAATATAATCATAAAACATGTGGTCTTTAGTGTCTGGATTATTTCACTCAGCATAATGTTCTCAAAATTCATCTATACAGTTGCATGTGCTAATACTTTATTCCTTTTTAATGGCTGAATAATATTCCATTTTAATGGATATATCACTTTTTGTTCATCCATTTCTCTCTCAATGGAAATTTGGGTTGTTTTTACCTTTTGGCCATTGTGAATAGAGCTGCTATAAATGATTGTGCACAGATTTCTATTTGAAGACTTGCTTATAATTCCTTTTGGTCTACAGCAGAGAATGGAGTTGCTAGGTTATGTGGCAATTATGTTTATCTTCTTCCACTCTTGCTGGCCAACAGGTCCTTTCAGTCTCAGCCATGTCTTCACCTCACTCTTAGTTTCTACTCAGAGGATACTTTGCCTATTATTATAGAAACTCCTGGCAGGTCTGAAAGCTTGCAACTGAGCCTCCTGGATGGGGAAAAATACTCAGAATTCTGAATCCTTCATGTGCCACATATGCATAAATGAAACTCTGAGGCTCATCCCTCACATCCTCTCTTCTATGCCATTTTGCCACTCATGAGCCTTGTTGGATGTGCTGGAGAAATGAAACATCTACTTGAAAACTTCTTCCCCCATCTCTTTTAGAATTTTAATAGGTAATTTTTTTTGTCTTATTACTCTCTTCCATCAGCCATACACACCCACCCCACACCACCCCACACACCCATAAACTGCCTGGGTGTTTCTATTCTTCCCACCCGGTAGGTTGTTTCAGTTCTGAAGAGGACAGGACATTCCCTTCTACTTGCTATCCTTTCTTTTCAATCTCCTTCTCTCCTCCTGTAACTGGAAACACTTTTGCTTCTTGACTGGTGGGAACTTTCATTGCATCACATCTTATTCTTTCTTGGAACTATAATGGCAGAAGAGCTGCAGGGCAATATAATTAAGGGGGACATGAAAACATATCAGTTTAGTATTCTTAATATTAAATTATCCCCTTCATGTCTAAAGCAGTCTATGTAATGAAAATCATATTCCTCAATTTATTTTTTTATATTCACTTTTATTTTTAGAATTCATATACTATAAGAAAAAATTGTATGCATATTTAGACATTTCTGGAAAATAAAGATCTTTGGGAAATTTTTCTCTGGGTCCACATGCCCCATACTCACAAACTCCAGGTTACTTATTCTTCCCATGGCTTCGTTCTTGATGACTCCTTGATGAGTTCTCAGGACCTTTTACTACCATCCATTTGACTCTGTGGAAGACTCATCCCCCAAAGCTGTGCTTGAGCTCTGGTTTTATCCAAGGTCTGCAGCCACAAGCTTGTCCAGCAGTAACTCTCTAACTTGGCCTGGATCCCAAAATCCATGTATTACTTTGTTTGGAAGGTTGATAAAATGCCACCAAGAAAAGAGGGTGTGTGTCAAGGGTGGAGGAAGTTTTAAGAGGAAGAAACTATTAGTATCATTCAAAGCTGAAGAGAGTTCGGGTAAGGTGAGGTAAGAAATGTGTCTTAGTGACTTAATGAGGAAAATTTCATCAGAGCAGCAGTTGAACAGCTGATACTTCCAAAATGTTTCTTTACCCTCCACTTCTTTGTAGCACTCATTCCAGATGTGATTCATTTTGTAAAGAGTAGTTTGGTGTCAGTTTTCCTCCATGATGATAAGCTCCACAAGTAAAGAGATACATTGAACATAATTCTGGGCCCAGAGAAAATGCTGAATACATAATTGTAGAATTAATGCAAATTCAGGATCAATGTAAAGACACAAAACTTTTTAGGTATTGAGGATGTCAGTGAAAATTCCAGGAGGTGTGGCTTCTAGTTCCAGCCCTGTCATCAGGAAGCTTATCATTAAATTTCCCTCATTCTCAGTTCCCTCTTCTAATAAAGGGATTAGGTTTGCTGAGGATATTTTCATGATTGGTGCCTTTTTACTAAATTCAGCCTTATTTTTCATTTGTGAAATGAAGAGTTTTAACTTTATCTTCTTTATAGCCATAGAATGTATTCATAGCTCCAGGGGATATATTGCCTGAAATTTAGCTTGATAGAGTGAAGATATTGAGGAGCTATCATATTTGCTTTAACTTTTTGTCTCATTATCCAGTTTTAAGGATTCTAACTTGCTTCATTTTGCTCTCAATTTTAGGTCCCATTCAGTCTTATTTATTTCTTCTTCTGGTTTCTGCTCACTTTTCCCCCCTTCATGGTAAGAGAAGAAACAAAAAGGGAAAACAGAGGAGGCCAAATGCTTTAGTCAGCAGTGTGATTCTTTCATGATGATCTTTTTCCAATTAGGAAAGATTTTTCCTCTAAGAACCACACTACCATTTTTTTATTTTCAAACAGCATTCATATATATACCTTATTAAGAACTCATTTGCACTAACTGGCTCTTTGTTGAACCTCTGTATGGACTTGCATGTGTGTGCACGCGTGTGTGTGTGTGTGTGTGTGTGTATCTGTACCTGGGTTTATGCCACAATTTCCACTTCCATAAAGGATGAACTCATTTTTTCACTTTGACCCTACAAAAACATCAAAATTAAACACAAGCAATAACATTAAAAAAAAAACAACCAGAATCATGATCCAGATATACAATATAATTTCAGAGATAAATGGTTTCTAATATTTAAGTGTGGAGATTGATTTTATTTGATCATATCAGAGCATTGTGTACCATCATCCCCATGGTTTCTTAGCCACTAGAGGAACCCAATATCCAATAGGAACCAGATTCAAGAAGCTTAAAAGCAGGATAAGCTTAATATGCAATCCAGTTTTCTAGTCTCCAATATAGGACATACATGAAATCAGGCTCTGAGAGGATTCAAATGGAAGATTCTAATTCCTATTAGAAAATCAGGCAATTAGGAAAAAAGTGTGTTTAAGGAAAAAAGAAACCTTGAGCTGTTGTTAAATTATGCGAATTGAATCAAAGAATTTTGAGTTAAAATGATTTTTACAGCTTCAGTCTTCTTTCCTTGGATGGAAGCATTAGAAGGTTGTACGTGGGAAATATGTAATAGAAAATAGGGAGATATTTGCAAGGGGAGACATGCTCATTTTCTCCTTGTAGTTCCATAACTCTTAATTCTTTTAAGTTTTCCTGCAGGGGAGCATTATTTTCCATTGTAAAAGTGCCCTAAGTTCTTGCCAATAAAAAGCCCCTATATTTTATAGTCTATTGAATCAAGACTGATATATGGTAAGTAATTTACAGAGAGATGCATTGAGGCCAATACCCAAAAGGCATGCTATCATTTCATGCAAAAGTGACTCAAGAGTAAAATGAACTCTTAGAAATGTTATCCTTTCACTGGTCAACTCCTGTCATCCTATAGCTGGGACCTAAAGTCGATGGGCTGAAAAGTGGGAGGTTACTATTGGAGCTGTGTTTCTAAGTATAGGGAGTTATTTTTCTTATAAATACTAAGAGGACATTCCAACATTTAAACTTTTTCTTTGGGATTTTTTGTCTGCATCAAAGAATTAAAGATACAACTTGTATTGAAATGAAACTGCTACCAGAGGGAATTCTTCCCCCTCAGATTTTTATTCATGAAATATTAAGAATTCCTCTATTTTTCTAAAATACAGTGATGGATGCATTTTGGCAAAGTGAAAATTGAATGTAAAATGTTATGATGAATTATAAATACAGATATATTTCATTCTCTCATCTCAATACTTTGCATTAAATATGAGTGTTGTATTTCTTTCAAGTGACTGAGTTAATTTTATCTGAGAAAATAATAAAATGATCATTCATTTCAGAAAGGCCTTTTGGAAAAGTTTACACTCATTTCCTTTCTGTTTTTACATACATATATAACCTACTCTTGAAGAGCCAAGTAAATGCTTTACACATCTCATGAACTCCATCAAGTGGAAAAGAACTTAAAGCAAATATTGACATAGAGTAGTGACTTACCATATTACCTGGTGAGGAGAAATTTAAATTAGCTTCGTGAAGGATGGATCAACAAAAACCAATGGTAAGTGAAGTCTGCATTGATCTTTGAGAAAGCTTGCACTCTAAAGTAGACCCTGGAAATTTTAATGAAACTGAAATGGAAAATGAGGTGAGAAGTAGTTTACAAATCATCCATGGTTATGTGAAAGTGGTGTGTGTGTGTGTGTGTGTGTGTGTGTATACAGATAAAAGGTATATAGGGGAAACTGCAGAAATCAGAGTGTCTATCACTTACAACTTAATTTCAATAAGTCCATGTGGTAAAGTAAAATAGTAATGAAATAAAATAATCAACAAAATAAAAGATGACACAAATATAACAACACTGCAAACATGATATTTTCATGTTTCATGTTTCAATACAAGATATTCAGAAGAGTCAGAAAGCTAGTTTTGCCTTTCATAGACATTATATGTAAATGTGTAAATTTTCTCTATGCGTGTTTGAGGATTCTATAAAGAATTCATAAAGGTGCTTATCCCAGTAAAAGTCACTAAGATTTCACAGTTCCCTACAGAGAACAAAATAGCTTATTGTTTTTTACTCTTCAAACTGTCCTGTCGTGCAAATCTCTTCACATTTACAATCACAGAAGAAAAATGATTGAAAGAACATTTTCTTAAAAAAAAAAATCACTGGGTCAAATCATCATGTGTTCAAAAAAATTTTAGCCAGTCATATTCCTGGAGGGTTTTTTTTTATTTTTTAATTTTTTTATTTTTTATAAACATATAATGTATTTTTATCCCCAGGGGTACATGTCTGTGAACCGCCAGGTTTACACACTTCACAGCACTAACCATAACACATACCCTCCCCAATGTCCATTACCCCACCCCCCTCTCCCGATCTCCCTCCCGCCAGCAACCCTCAGTTTGTTTTGTGAGATTAAGAGTCACTTATGGTTTGTCTCCCTCCCAATCCTGTCTTGTTTCATTTATTTTTTTCCTACCCCCCAACCCCCCATGTTGCATCTCCACTTCCTCATATCAGGGAGATCATATGATAGTTGTCTTTCTCCGATTGACTTATTTCACTAAGCATGATACCCTCTAGTTCCATCCACGTCATTGCAAATGGCAAGATTTCATTTCTTTTGATGGCTGCATAGTATTCCATCGTGTATATATACCACTTCTTCTTTATCCATTCATCTGTTGATGGACATCTAGGTTCTTTCCATAGTTTGGCTATTGTAGACATTGCTGCTATAAACATTCGGGTGCACGTGCCCCTTCGGATCACTACGTTTGTATCATTAGGGTAAATACCCAGTAGTGCAATCGCTGGGTCATAGGGTATTTCTATTTTCAACTTTTTGAGGAATCTCCATGTTGTTTTCCAGAGCGGTTGCACCAGCTTGCATTCCCACCAACAGTGTAGGAGAGTTCCCCTTTCTCCGCATTCTCGCCAGCATCTATCATTTCCTGACTTGTTAATTTTAGCCATTCTGACTGGTGTGAGGTGATATCTCATTGTGGTTTTGATTTGTATTTCCCTGATGCCGAGTGATGTGGAGCACTTTTTCATGTGTCTGTTGGCCATCTGGA
>PISX010007351.1:0-89838 GCA_004024625.1 Mellivora capensis
TGGAGGACTGGGTGTGGTGTAAAACTATGAACTCTGTTACGCTGAAAAGAAATAAAAAAAAAAAAAGATTTTATTCATTTATTTGACAGAAAGAGATCACAAGTAGACAGAGAGGCAGGCAGAGAGAGAGAGAGAGGGAAGCAGGCTCCTCGCTGAGCAGAGAGCCCGACACGGGACTGGATCCCAGGACCCTGAGATTATGACCTGAGCCAAAGGCAGTGGCTTAACCCACTGAGCCACCCAGGTGCCCATAGTCTCACAACTTCTGGCTAAGGATTTTAGCAATGTTCTCTAGAGAAAGATTTGTAAGCTGTATGATACACATTTCAATAACTACCTATGTGCATAAATTGTCTCTGTTCAGTCTAAATGTTTACCAATAAAACTTGAAAGCACTAAACAAAATCAGTCCTCCTTAAGATTTAAAAACCATAGCATGAGAGTTTTAAGATCTAGTAGTCTATGGTCAGATGGAAAATTGCACAATGGGTCAAAGTAAGAAAAATTTAACCTTCTGCCATCAACACCAGACCAAGAATAGGTGAAAACATTAAGCTTCAGCTAACTTACAAATTTGTTTTGTCCCACTAAAAACAAGAAATTGGTCTGACATTTCTAATTAGTAGGAAATTAATTGATTGTTTTTAATACCATGGTGATAAATAAATACTATTACTCTTAAGTACTGATAGATTTGGAGCTGACAAACTTGAAGGATTTTATAATGATTATAATGATAAATAGCATGGTTATTTCCATGCTATTTTATAGGATTGGCAAGTAAGAATCACATCCTGATCACATTAACAATCTCAATAATTCTGTTTTACTTCTTATTTAGCTACTATCTCATTTTAATCCATTCTGTTGTAATTATTTGCTTTGGAACCAAGAAGGTCTGATGGCTATTTTTCAGAGCACTCACAGTCGAGAGAAAGAAACAGGTAGAACTCTCTTTCTTGTGAGGTCTACAAATACATTTTTTCCCTGAGGATGATAGGCTTTCTATATAATATACTTTTTTTCTGAGTACATTACACAGCTTATGCTACATAAAATAAAGAATATAGTCATGGAAACCAAGAACCAGTTCATTTTTCTACCTTAAGGCTCTTATGGTTTTTAATCATTTTGCAGCCATTGAACAGAATAGAATCCTGACTGGAATTATGTAACTGGATCTTTTTGACATTCCAATTGACAGAAAAATTAATTCTGGTTTTGTTTTCCCCCCTCCATGCACCTATATTAAACATAAAAAATGAAAAAAGTAAAATTATATGAAGCAGAAGCACACTCACAAAAATGTTCTATATCGTTGAGCTTTGGCTTATTATAGGAGTTCTACATGAAGAACAGAAGCAATAGTGGTGTTACTGCATAAAGTTCTTTACTGCATAAAGTTACTGCAAAAAGAAGACACTTTAATAAAGTGTCTTCAATGAGTATATCCTTTTTTCATAGTCACAAGAACATTACCAGTCTACAAATGGAAGGTGAGGAAATCAGACGATTATGATATGTAAAATATAAATGCTCATGATTTCTTCTCTGCTGGGGTGATGAGTCAGCACAAAAAAATATTCAATCCTAAATTTTAGTTCAGTTTGTGTAGCTAAGTCTAAGCAGTCCCCAATCGAATGTTATACATACGTAGAATTTATTTCTAATAGCAATGGTGATCCCCCAAATTTAATCTGTAATGTTCAGTTAATTTCTTATTGAAACAGAAGTAGTTGCACATAATTTTGAGGATATAGGCTTCAGTGAAACTTATGAAAATAGCACCTTAATGAAAATGAAATTATCCAGTAACACCTGACAGGATATAACAGCTATCCAAGTACACTCAGAAGATTTAGAGAAAAATAAGAGAGGATTATAATACATATTTTTTTAAGATTTTATTTGATGGAACACAAGCAGGGGGAGTGGGAGAGGGAGAAGCAGGCTCCCTGCTAACGGGAGAGCCTGATGTGGGGCTCGATCCCAATACCCGGGGATCATGACCCACGCCAAAGGCAGACACTTAAAGACTGAGCAACCCAGGCACACCGTGGGGATTATAATCTTTAGAAAGAAAAAAAAAACCCTACAAACACATATATATATGTACATATACATTTATGTATGAATGTATATAAATTTTTCATACCAAATAATCTCACACTTGGACTGGCATGCAAACTATGATACAATAACTGAGCAGAAAATAAAATGTTATAAAGTTACCTTTTTATTTCCTAATATCCCAAATTGCAAACAACAGCAATGAATGCCAAAGCTTCTGCAGTAATCCCACAAATATAAGCAAATTCATGGGCATCTCTAGGAAATTCGAGACAATCAGACTATATCTCAATTGTGGATCTTTCTTCTCATCATGTCTTATTTCTCAAATCAAATCTCATGAATAATTCTGGAGTCTGATTTAATACAATTCTGATTTCTAATGCTTAAGACACTAAAGTATGTCTCTTGTCTGGGCCGTACTTTACCCAGACTAATAAAACAAGTGTATTTATCCATTTTTATTCGCCATTGTTGTTGTTGTTGTTGTTTTATAGATTGCATTATGTGTCATGTTAGAGGCAAAGGTTTAAAAAATGTTAAGCTATTTCTTTCCTTACACTCATATGTAAGAAACCTAGGTATTTGAATTTAAAATGTTTTATTTTGCTTACACATAGCTTTGTAACTACTTCAACTATAAAGAAATTAAAAGTAATATGAAATTTGAATAAAGGGGAAATAAATATGTAATTATTTGATATCAGGGTGTAGGTAGAAAGCAGAAACTATCCCAGTTCTTTTAACAAATAGAATTTAATATAAATAATTGTTAACTAGGGATTGAACAACAGAAAAGGTGAACTGGGAACAATAACAGAAATGTTATGAGATAGCAGTAGGAGCAGGCAGGGCTATGCTGTTCTGTGTTTGGAAAAACAAAGAGTTCAAAACCATTAAAACTTAGAGGTTTAGAGGAGAGGTCCCCTGGAACTGAAATTCAGACCTTTGAGAAAGAGCCTGAAACTCCCATCTCTGAAATTAGGGATATGCTCTGTGGGTCTAGTACACAGAGCCCAGAGGAACATGCATCAAGCAGATGACACTGATGTCCCTAAAAGGCTGCAAGCCTGGTTTGGTAAGTATTGGGGATGGGGCTGGGGAATAAAAACTGTAACCAACTGTCACTATGGAGAAGTTTTGGTAGGTGTGACAGACAGGAACAGAAAGCAAGCAAAAGCACATATCAAACCAAACCTTCTTCCCACAGCACTCTTTCTAGTGCCCCCTATTGACAGAATGTAAGAGGAAAATCAGCTGGCAAAGCAGAAATGAGGTTTGCTCATCTGCAATCTAGAATTACAGAGATTTTAAAAGATGACTTTGAAGCTGAAAGAACAGGGGATATTGTGACCATTATGTCAATATTCAACAACTTAGTTGAAATGGGAAAATTTTTTGAAGGACACAACTATAAAAGTTCACTCAAAAAGAACAGGTAATCTGAATAGTTTTTTATGTATTGAAGAAATTAAATTTATAAAATAAAACTTCCCCATAAAGAAAACTCGAGAACAAGATAACTTCACTGATGAATTCTATCAAACATTTAAAGAATAAATAATACTACTTCTACACAATCTCTTCCAGAAAATCAAATAGGAGGAAATTCTTCCCAACAAATTCTATGAGAGCAGCATTTATACCACACAAGAAAAGGACTTTAAAAGAAAACATGATAGCCAAGTAGCGGTTAACCCAGGAATGAAAGTGGGTTTAACTTAAAAAATAGATGAATTTAATTCACCATATTTACCAATTAGAAAGAATGACCATAGGATTATCGCAATAGACAGGAAATAAGCATTTGACAAACAAGCATTTGACAACATTTATTCTTGTTAAAACTCAGAAATTCAGGAATAAAAGGGAATATCCTTAGCCTAATGAAGGTCCTCTATGAAAAATCATGCAGCTAACATCATATTTAATTGTGAATGACTGAATGCTTTCTAAGACTAGGAACAAAATAAGGATGTCCACTCTGTCCAATTATTTTCAACATTGTTCTGGAGGGTCCAGCCAGGGCCATACATAAAGAACAATGGGGAAAATTTTCCCTAATGTGAAAAGAAGATGTGAAACATCCTTTTTCACAGATAACATCATTTTAATAAAGAAAATTCAATGGGTATACAAAAATAAATGTTATTGGAATTAATATGTGAGTTCATCAACGTTGCAGGATATCAGATCAATATACAAAAGTGAATTGCACTTCTAAGTCCTAACAATTAAAAGTTAGAATTAAAATTTAATGAAGCAGCATAAGTTGCAATAGCCTAAAATAGCATGAAATACTTAAGGATAAATCTGAAAAATATGTAGAATTTGTACACTAGAAATGAAAAAACATTGCTAAGAGAAATGAAAGACCTAAATAAATGGAGATATAGAGCTTGCTTATTGACTTGGAAACTCAATATGGTTAAGAAATCAATTCTCTCCAAATTAATTTATAGTTTTAACACCATTCCAATCAAAACAACTACAAGTAGGAAGTGACAATCTGATTCTAAAATTAATTTGGTAAAATAGCAAATAGCTAAAAACAACTTTAGGAAGAACAAAGTTGGTTGATCTACAAAACATAATTTTTACTTATTTTAAAGCTACAATTACCAGCAGCATGTAAGCAGCATCAATTCTGAAAAATAAACTGAGAGAACAAAACAGAGTGAGTCCAGAAACAGACCATCTCATTAAATGACACCTCGTTTTTGGCAAAAGTACAAAGGTAATTCATTAAAGAAATAATGATCTTTTCATCCAGTGATGTTGGAATAGCTATTCATATACTAAGCAAATAAACTTTGATTCATTTCTTGAACTACCAAGAAAAGATAATTCAGCACAAATCATGGCCCTAAATGTGAAGCCCAAAACTATAAAACTTCAATAAGAAAACAGAGTAGTTCTTTTGACTTTTTTTGTTAAGCAGTAATGTTTAATTTAAGCATGATATTAAAAGAAAGACTTGAAAAATTAGACTTCATAAAATTTTGACTCTTCTAAAGACATTGCTGAGAGAATAAAAAGAGTTCTAGGCTAAGGAAAAAATATTTTAAATTCCACATATAAAGGAATTGTATACAGAATATGTAAAGAACACTTAAAATTCAATAATAAGTTAACACACAAACTGATTATAAGAATGGAAAAAATATTTGAGTAGAGACTTCACCAAAAAGACATATCTGGAGGAAAATATAGTTTGTCTGTCTGTCTGTCTGTCTTTCTTTTTTTAGAGACAGAGAGAGAGAGTGGGAAGGGAGGCAGAGGGAGAGGAAGAGAGAGAATCTTAAGCAGGCTCCCCACCCAGCATGGAGCACAGTGTGGGCTTGATCTCATAACCCTGAGATGATGGCCTGCACCAAAATAAAGAGCCAGATGCTTAGCTAACTGAGCCACTCAGGCCACCTGGAAAATGTGTTAATTTTTGAAAAAGAAAAAAAAGACTTTTAAGAATTTCACATTAGAATGCAAAGAAAATATATGAGAAATATTAAGTTGTGAAAACTAAGTCAAATGAAAAGTATTTTTGGATAAAGCAGTAAAAATGCCTAAGTATTTTTAGTGAATTGAAAACTCATGATGGCATATACACAATATGAGTTCAGAGAGTGTTTTGTCTATTTGAAGTCATTAGAGTATATCTTGTTTACACAAGATGAACATTTTATGACAGTTATTACTGTGTTCTTATGAGTTCATAGGAAAAAAGAAAATGTCCTAATGCTTTGCTCTCAAGTTTTATGTGAGAATTCCATAAAATGTCAAGATGTCTAAGAGAAACCTCTGATGTAGTAGATTATTGATTCTGAGTGCTCTATGTTAATTTTTCTCCACATCGTCTGCTTATCTCTGGATGGGATCACATGGGGCACCTACATAAACTCCAGATTTATCAGCTCCACTTTGTATCCCCTTTTTAATAGCAGGCTGTTTATGTTTTCTTTATGGTATTCCCAGCCAGAACACCGATGTCTGTAACGTAACTGGTGATGCTCAAAAAAACCTGTGTTTATTGAGTGAAAAAAATCCTCTTCCATTTATACCTCACAAATTTTCTCTTTGAATATGCATTTTTGTGATGAGAATTCAACTTGACCAAGAATTGTAATCCAGGATATTCTTATATCCTGGAAGTTAGAATTTACAGTAGGGATAAATCAGAATCTAGGGAGTAAGAACCTGATTCTAAGGGTCTTAGAAGCTGTTGTTAGCCCTTTTTTAGCTGGAAAATAGGTATTCATCCAAAGATGACCATCAGAATATCAAGCCTTATGACAACAGAAACTGAGAAATGTTTGAATAGGAAATTTGTTCTATGCCTTGGATAATTTTTAGAATTTTTTTTCCTGTGCATTTTTGACCCAGTTTTTCACCTAATGGATACTTAAAAATTTGGAAAGTTCTAGCTGGTCAGAGAAAGAATTATAAGAATATGTATTTCCTAAGGAACTACTTAGTCTAGTCAACCCTCTGTACTTTAAGTTCTAAATATTTTCTAATTAAGAAGAGAAGGGTTATCTGCATGACAAATCTTAAAATATGTCTTCTCATAAGAGTTATTAGGACCTCACATATTCTAATTCCCCATACCATCATTACTGAAATGGAATTTTAGGAAAGTGGCTCAGTATCTGTTGAATCACAAGTACTCCCACCACCAAATAATTTTAGGTTTGGAAAATATTATATCACATAGTTGTCCCTCTTGTCTATATTTTCTTCTCCCCCCAACTTTTCCACACTACCACTATCTCTAAAAATACAATGTAGCGGGGTGCCTGGGTGGCTCAGTGGGTTAAGCCTCTGCCTTCGGCTCAGGTCATGATCCCAGGGTCCTGGGATCGAGCCCCGCATCGGGCTCTCTGCTCAGCAGGGAGCCTGCTTCCTCCTCTCTCTCTGCCTGCCTCTCTGCCTACTTGTGATCTGTCAAATAAGAAAAAAAAGAAAAAAAAACAATGTAGCTTTACCCAATTTTATAAATTTTATATTTTGCAAGTATAACTGATATGCTAATAAACTGCATATCTAGATTATACAATACAACAAGTTTTGACATGTATATATTCCCATAAAATTGTCAGCGCTAATGAAATAATGAACAGATCCATTACTTCCAAATGTTCTCACATGGTGTTTTGTGATTTCCCACCTCATCCTTCCTACTTTTATAGGAAACTATTCACTCCTTTCTGTCACGATAAATTAAATTACATATAATAAGTTGCTGATTATATTACATAAATACAATATGAATTAGTTGTATTTTATATAAATGGTATGATAGAGTATGTAACTCTTCAGTCTGACTTCTTTCAGTCATCACCATTAACAGAGATTCATCCATGCTATGTATCAAGGGTTCATTTCTTTTTATTGCTGAGTAGATTTCATTGTATGGATATGTCACAATTCTTTATTCATGTATGTGGATCCTTTTTTTTTTTAATTTTCCAAATTCTGGCTAACATAAAGAAAGCTGCTACAAACATTGTGTACAAGTCTGTGTTTGAATATACAATTTCTTTCTTTTGGGGTTAAACACTTAGGAGAGTGGACTGACTAGATCATACGGGAAGTTTACTTTTTTTAATATTTCAGGTTTTTACTTAAATTCTACTAAGTAATTATGTAATATTAATTTCAGGAGTAGAATTTAGTGATTCATCACTTACATATAAAACTGCTCATCACAACAAGTGCCCTCCTTAATTGTCATCACCCATTTAGCCCATCCCCCTCTCCACTTTCCCTCTTGCAACCCTCACATTATTCTCTATAGTTAATGTGAGGGCCGATTTAATGTTAAAACCTCTTTAACTACTAGGGCTTGCTTAGCCAGAGCGACTCCATATTAACTTGGTAGCCATATTGTTGTTTACATCTATGAACTTCATTCCAGGAATAAACGCCCCAGCAGTTCTAAATGCCCCAGCATATCCCAGCAGTTCCAAACATCCCAGCAGTTCCTGGTATCAGTTCTGGGAGTAAACGCCCTAACAATAGAAGCCACGTACCTTGAGGTCTGCGGTTATGCTCTATAAAACCAGCCTGTGAGATCGGGACGGGGTTGCTTTCTTTGGAGGCGGCCCTGGCCGGTCAGTCTGACTTCTAATGCTTGGCACAGAATAAAGCTTTGCATAACTTTCACTTTGCCCCAGTCTCGTTCCTTTGATAACGGACCCCAACAGTTAAGAGTCTCTTATGACTTGCCTCCCTGTATTTTTTTTTTAACTGTCACACTATGTTTGTGCCATTCTATAAACAATTGTACCATTTCTATTCCCAGCAGGAATGCATCAGAGAGCCAGTGCTTCCAGATATTCATGAACACTTGGTGTTATGCACCAAACATTTATGTTCTCCCTAAAATTCGTATGTTGAAACCTTCCCTCACAATGTGATGGTATTAGGAGGTGGGGGCTTTGGGAGGGAATTAGGTCTTGCGGGTAGAACCCTAATGAATGCAATTACTTAGCACCCTTAAAAAAGGGATCTCAGAGAGCTCCCTCACCCACTTTCCATCAGGTGAAGGTACAATGCAAAGTGGCAACCTAAAAGAAGAGCCTCGTCAGAACCTGATCGTGCTGGCACCCTGATCTCAGAAGTCTAGTCTCTAGAACTGTGAGAAATAAATGTATAATGTTTATATGCCATCCAGTCTATAGCACTTTATTATAGTGGCCCAAATTGACTAAGACACTTATAGTCATTCTTCATTTTCTTCCATTCTAATATACGTGTTGTGGAGTCTAATTGTGAATTTAATTTGTACTTCCTTAATGATCAATGATCTTAAGAATCTTTTTATGTGGTTATTTGTGTATGTGTATATGTGCATATATTCATTTGTCTTAAATTTTTTATATACTCATTTGTCTTAAATATGAAATATCACATATTTTCTCACAAATTTTCTTTTATTCTTTTCATGAAAAAGAAGATTGAACTATATCATCTGAATTATATTTTTCTTCTTACTCTGTGGCAGTAATGCTATGAAAAAGAAGAAACTAGTATGAATACAAGTGGTGTGTTCCTTCACTCCACCCCTCCTTTTTTCTCCCCAAGCCCATCACATACATGCTAGGACATACACCTCTTCAATCACTCTGTAACCAGTCTGTCACTTTGAAAGCTGAACGTCGCTCCCCTGCTTTGCAGCCCTATTCACACCCTGCCTAAGTCAATCATAGTGAATCATGCAGTCCACAATGCAGAATCCCTTACATCTGTCAAAAGAACAAGAGAAAACAGGACTGCACATCTTAGGGAAGACTCGAGTTAAGGTCAAAATCATTCAAAATCACTTGCACTTTTTTTTTTTACTTCTTTTTGAACATGCAAAGCCAAGTGGGTCTGAGAGGGAGAAAAGCTTCCTGTTCACTCGCAAATGGTCATACTCAGGAGTGGACAAAAATAATTTACCTTTTTTTTTATCATGAGCTTATAGAAAAAGATTTACAGATAAGAGATTCAATACTTCCATCTGTGTCAAATGAAAAGCATTTTTAAAACAGTACTTAATACTATACACCTATTAGGTGAAACAATTACTGCAAAAGCAAACATCTGGTGTTGTCACTTAACTGAAAAAGATCATTTAACAGATTAGCTGTATTTCTGTGCAGGGAATTTAAGTGAACATCATGTAAAGTGGCTAGATATATACAGACAAAATTCTGAGAATAAAAGTTTTGAAATTTATTGAAACAGGTAGTCATTGCTATTTCTTGAAAAATGTTATTTTAGTGACTACTATCTTTTTTAAAAATGATTTTGGAACCTAGAATCTAGCCAAATCAAGCAGATCTTGATCAAAGGCTGTGCCCTTTGATTCCATTAATAAGCCATTTCCCTTTCAATCTTGTCTCATGGGTTTGATATAGAAGCTCTATCTATAAGTCCCAGAAGAAGAGTCCTCTTTTCAAGTTTCATCATCTGTACTTGCAAGTCCTTTGTATAAACCTACAACCTGCAAAGTTTCCTATAAAAGATACTACAGTATGACCCCTTTATGCATCTGTTACTTCAGGTCATTATTGCCAGGACAAAACAATTTGAATATAGTTAAATTAGTAAAATAATTAATTTCATTTTTAAAAATGAATTGCCTGATCCTATAATCTGTTAGTTTCTAACTTTTTTTGTAGGTATATTGAACTGCCCTGAGTGTCTGATTAATGCTTTGGTTCTTGTCCCTAAGAAAAATCTTTGTATCTTATTTTGAATGTACATTGAATGTTAATATAATTTCAGGTTGTTCACAGAATGCTGGATCTGTGGAACAGGCTTAACTAACTCTAGGACTGCACATCCAGGTGTGTAAGTTACACCCTGCAAAAGGGCACTTAGGGGTGCCTGGGTGGCTCAGTCAGTTAATCATCTGCCTTCAGCTCAGGTCATAATCCCAGGTTCCTGGGATGAAGCCCCACACTGGGGTCCCTTCTCAGTGGGGAGTCTGTCCCTCTCCTTCTGCCCATGCTCATGCTCTCTCTCTCTCTCTCTCTCTCTTTCTCAATTACTCTCTCTCCAATAAAGAATTTTTTTTTATAAGGGCACTCAGATGTGGTGATGGTAAAGTGTGTGTGTGTTGGGGAGGTCAAGTGGAAGTAGGGGAATGGGACTGAAATCTAGCCTGCACTCTTCTCATCAACACTTACAAGGGCAAAATATTTATAGTAAAAAAAAATCTAATTTTTGATTCACACAGAGTCACAGTGTATGCCATGAAAACTAGTAACAACCTCAATAATAATTTTGTTAAACAGTGAAGTTATTTCCCTTTATTCAGTTTAAAATTATATCTCAATCTAGACAAATTTCAAGTTATATAAATGGCCAAGATAGTCTAAGTAGTCATGATTTTCTTCAGCATCAATTCCATATTGATTTACATAGCAGAATACTTAGTACACTGTAGATAATAAATCCCCATTGAATTAAAGTGCCAGGTGTATGTGTGCATATGTGTGTTTGTGTGTATGTGTTTTCATAATGCAATTCAAACCAAAGTTATGTATCCTTTATAAAATCCAGATCTCTTCTTTGTGGTATTTAAGTTAGTCTTTGTTTATCTAACAATACATTTGTTTATTTTTATCTTACATCTAGAGTTCTCTGTATTTTGAAAAAAGCTATACAAATAAGAATTTTAACCTATGAATTCAACATATTTACCATAAATTCTGAAAACACTGAAATTATCCATTCAGATTCTTCTCCTTATATTCAAATTATTGTAATTAGGATTTGCAATATTACAGTATACAGATTAAGTTTATTCATTTCTACACAAACAAATTTTACCCAGTTCCATTTCACTAGGTCTATGAGATACTGGGTAATGGAAATAGAACATAAAAATAATTACCACTGGGGAAAACTTGCTTTCATACTACACAATATAATTGTGCATAAATATAATTCTCTTGCTACTGATACTAAAGGAAAACTTCAGGACACCACAAAAAATCATGAACAAACTTTTTCTCTTTGTATAAAAAATATTATCTAGTTTATTTCTTGGCTTAAAAATTACCTTAGTGAAACAATTTTTAACCCCATATTAAGCAAAATATATATGTATGTGTATATGTCTGTGTGTATGCATGTATATATGTGTATATATATATGTATGTGTATATGTGTGTGTATATGTATGTGTATATATATCAGACATGAAATGGAAAACAGACTTTAAGTAATAAAAAGCAGAGCACAATTAAAGGAAATGATAACTAAATAAGTTCTTAGAATTGGCACCTATTATAATAAAATTAGTATATTGCCCATTTCCATGAAATCACTGTGCTACAAATCTTAGGTAGGATAATAAGAAAAATAGAATTTCTTTGCTATTTTTTCTCTTTACACTGTCATCCTCCCAACTGCAAGCGTCTTTTAAAGTTGTACCCTCGGTCTTCTATTTATCAATTACTTTTAATAGGTATCTTTTGGCTTTGCTACCCAGCCTCTATTCACTCCATGTTCAGTCATATCATCTTACACATTCTCTGGGGAAATATTCCTTCCCCACGCTCTACCTACATGTGTTTGAGAAGGACTCTATTAGCTTAATAGAGCATATGATCCACATTAATTCTGGCCACATTTATCGGTTTAGGATGGACATATGACACAGTTTGGGATACTAACATACTATGTGCACTTAAATATTTTTAACTTTACAAAGTTAATCTAAAACAAAAAAAAGCATTTATTCGCCAATGAGTCTATATTTCACAAATGTCTATATTTCACAAGTGCTCATCACAAGTCCATTGCCAAAGTGTCTTTCTTTCATACTCTTCTCCAAATGCAGCATCTTAAGATATTTATTTCTTTGAAGGAGCAAAACATACGAAAAATTGATCTGAATACACAACTTTTCTGTTGTGGACAGGTTACAGTAATAACTAATTCATTCATACCTCCTTGTATTCTCACTGACTCAGCTTGGCCATGAGAATCCCTTTGGCCAATGGTGACAAAGGCATGCTTGAAAACTGTACATCAGGCCTTGCTTTCTGACTACTCTTGGAAACTTGCCTCTATGACAATAAATCTGGGCTAGTATGCTATAAGATGTTACCCCAGACTTACTGGTTTAAGATGAGAGAAATTTATTCTCTTAGAATTTGAGAGGGAAGAAGTCAGTTTTATTGGGCTGAAATCAGGTGTCAGCAGGGCTGCACTCCTCCTGAGCTTCTAGAGGAGAATCTGTTCCTTGATTCTTCCAGGTTCTGGTGGCCTCAACACTCTGATCTCTGCCTCCATGGTCATATCAACTCCTCCACTTCTGTATAAAATCTCCTTCTGCTTCTCTCTCATAAAGAATTTGCTACTCCATTTAAGGCCCACCCAGATAATCCAGGATAGTCTATCATCTCAATATCTTTTACTTAATCACAAATGCAATGTGTTTGTCACATAACACCACAGACTCCAGGTATTAGGATGTGGACATACTCTGGGGTTCATTTTTCAATTTATCACAACATCCTTCTCTCATTGTTGACCTCAAGGGATAGAATTTGAAGTATTTAAACTTTTGTATGAATATATATATGTATATACATATATATATATGGAAGTTTTTTGTTTGTTTTTGTTTTTTATATTATAATTAGGAAGTTTCCCTCTATTCCCAGTTTGTAAATTTATCTGAATGTGTTCTGACTTTTATTAAATAATTTCACCTATTTACATAATTACATGTAGTGAATTACACATGGTATGTGTAATAGAGAGTGTAATCTTAGTTTCAGGTGTACAATATAGTGATTCAATGCTTCTATACAATACCCAGTGCTCATCACAACAAGTTCACTCCTTAATCCCCATCACCTATTTCATCCATTCCCACTCCCACCTTCCCTCTGGTAATCATCAGTTTGTTCTCTAGAGTTAAGAGTGTGTTTCTTGTTCTGGAGCTCTCTTGTTTTCCACTTTGCTCATTTGTTTTGTTATTAAATTCCACATATGAGTGAAATCATATGGTATTTACCTTTCTCTGACTTATTTTGCTCAGCCTAATACTCTCTAGCTCCATCCATGCCATGGCAAATGGTGAGATTTCATTCTTTCTGATGGTTAAGATTCCATTTTTACATATATATGCACATATACATATATGTATATACATATATACATATATGTATATGTGCATATATGTATACACACAAATATATTTACATACATATATGTAAATATATGTGTAAATATGTATATATGTTGTATATATGTGTTGTATATATGTATATATACATACATGTATATATGTATATGTGTATATGTATGTATGTATATATGTATATGTGTGTACATATACACACATGTATATATACACATGTAATAGCCAAATTATAGAAGCAGCCCAAGTATCCACTGGCTGACAAATAGATAAAGATTTTATATATATTTTATATATATACACACACATATGTAAACATTTATGTATATATACATATATGTGTACATATATATGTATATGTATATATATGTAAAAATGGAATATTTTTCCATTTTTTTAATTTCCATTTGTAAAAAATGGAATATTTATATACATATATACATACATATATACATACAGACATACATATACACATACATATGTGTGTGTATATATATAAAATATATATAAAATCTTTATCTATTTGTCAGCCAGTGGATACTTGGGCTGCTTCTATAATTTGGCTATTATAAACAATAGTATTATAAACATTAGGGTGCATGTATCGCATTGAATTAGTATTTTAGTAATCTTTGGGTAAATACATAGTAATGCAATTGATGGAACATAGATTAGTTCTATTTTTTAACTTTTTGAGGAACCTCCATAATGTTTTCTAGAGTAGTGGCTGCACCAGTTTGCATTCCCATCAGCAGTGCAAAAGAGGTCCCATTTCTCTACATCTTTGCCAACACCTGTTGTTTCTTGTGTTTTTTTATTTTAGCCCTTCTGCCAAGTGCGAAATGATATCTCATTGTAGTTTTAATGTTTATTTCCCTGATGATGAGAGATGTTCAGAGATGTTGAGAGATTTTGAGCATCTTTTCACATGGCCATTGACCATCTGTATTTCTTCTTTGGAAAAATGTCTACTCATGTCTTCTACCCATTTCTTAATTTGATTATTTGGTTTTGGGTGTTGAGTTTTATAATTTCCTTATTTACTTTGGATACTAGCCCTTTATCAGATATGTCATTTGCAAATATATTCTCTCCTTTTATAGGGACTTTTAGTTCTGTTGATTATTTACTTTGCTATGCAGAACCTTTTTATTTTGATGAAGTTCCAATAGTTTATTTTCACTTTTATTTGCCTTGCCTCAGGAGATATAGCTAGAAAGAAATTGCTATGGCCCATCTCAAAGAGGTTACTACCTCTAGGATTTTGATGGTTTCAGGTCTGACATTTAAGTCTTTCATCCATTTTAAATTTATTTTTGTGTCTGGTATAAGAAAGTGGTCCAGTTTCATTCTTTTGCATGTTACTGTCCAGTTTTCCCAACATCATTTGTTGAAGAGACTGCCTTTTTCCTATTGGATATTCTTTCCTGCTTTGTCAAATGTTAATGTGTTCATTTCTGAGGTTTCTATTCTGTTATATTGATCTATGTTTATTTTTGTGCCAGTACCATACTGTTTTGATTGCTACAGCTCTGTAGTAAAACTTGAAGTCTAGATGGTGATGCTTCCAGCTTTGCTTTTCTTTTTCTAGGTTCCTTTGTCTATTTGGAGTCCTCTGTGTCTCCATACAAATTTTAAGATTGATTGTTCCAGCTCTGTGAAAAATGCTGGTGGTATTTTGATAAGGATTGCTTTCAATCTGTAGATTGCTCTGGGTATTCTAGACATTTTAACAATATCTGCTCTTCCAATCCATGACCATACAATGTCTTTCCATTTACTCGTGCCATCTTTAACTTCTTTTATCAGTATATTATAGTTTTCAGAGTATAGGTCTTTCACATCTTTGATTAGGTTTATTTATTGGTATCTTATGGAATTTTATGCACTTATAAATGGGATTGATTCCTTAATTTCTTTTTGCTACTTCATTATCAGTGTATAGAAATGAAAAAGATTTCTGGATATTTTGTATTTATCAGTTTTGAATTTTTGTTCAAATTTTGAATTTATCAATTCTAGCGGTTTTTTGGTGGACTCTCAGGTTTTCTATATAGAGCATCATGTCATCTGCAAATCATGCAAGCTTTACTTTTTACTTGCCAATTTAGATTTGTTATCTGGCTGCTATGCTAAAACTTCCAGTACTATGTTAACTAACAGTAGTGAGAGTGGACAGCTGTCTTGCTCCTCATGGTATAGGAAAAGCTCTCAGTCTGATGATATTAGCTGTAGGATTTTCATTATGGTCTTTATTATGTTGACATAGGTTCCTTAAACCTTATTTGTTGAGGGTTTTTGTCATGAATGGATGTTGTACTCTGTAAAATGTCTTTCTGCATCTAGTGAAATGATCATATGGTTCTTATCCTTTTATTAATGTGGTGTATCGCATTGGTTGGTTTGTGAATATTGATTCACCCTTGCAATCCAGGAATAAATCCCACTTAATCATGCTGAATGATTTTTTTAAAATGTATTGTTGGATTCAGTATGCTAGTATTTTGGGGTTTTTTTTTACATCTGTTCTCATCGGGGATATTGTACAGTAGCTCTCTTTTTTAGTGAGGGCTCTCTGGTTTTGGTACCAGGATAATGCTGGCCTCATGAAAAGAATTTTGGAGTTTCCTTCCTTTTCTATTTTTTTGAATAGTTTGAGAAGAAAAGTTTGAGAATAGTTTAAAGAATAGTATTAACTCTTCTTTAAATGTTTGGTAGCATCCCCTGAGAAGCCATCTGGCCCTGGACTTTGTTTGTTGGGAAATTTCTGATTATGAATTCTATTTCTTTGCTGGTTATTTTCTGTTCACATTTTCTATTTCTTCCTTTTTCAGTTTTGATAGTTTATTTGTTTCTAGGAATTTATCTATTTTTTCTAGGTTGTCCAATTTGTTGAAATATAGTTTTTTATAACATTTTCTTACAATAGCTTCTATTTCTGTAATGTTGGTTGTTATTCTTCTCACTCATTGTGATTTCATTTATTTGGGCCCTTTCTTTTTTCCTTTCAGTAAGTCTGGCTAAATGTTTATAAACGTTTATTTTTTATTTTTAGTTTTTTAAAGATTTTATTTATTTATTTGGCAGAGAGAGATCACAAGTAGGCAGAGAGAGAGGGAGAATCAGGCTCCCTTCTGAGCAGAGAGCCAGATGTGGGGCTCGATCCCAGGACCCTGGGATCATGACGTGAGCTGAAGACAGAGGCCTCAACCCACTGAGCTACCCAGGTGCCCCGTTTATGAACTTTTAAAATTTTTTCTGTGAACCAGCTCCTGGTTTCACTGATCTGATTTGTTTTGTTTTGTTTTTTAGTTTCCAAGACATTTATTTCTGCTCTAATCCTTTTTATTTCCTTCCTTCTGCTGGCTTTAGGCTTCATTTGTTATTCTTTTTCTAGCTACTTTATTTCTTTAAAGATTTTATGTAGTTATTTATTTGACAGAGAGTGAGATCACAAGTAGGAAGAGAGGCAGGCAGAGAGAGAGAGGGAGGAAGCAGGCTCCCTGCTGAGCAGAGGGTCCAATGCGGGCCTCGATCCCAAGATCACGACCTGAGCAGAAGGCAGAGGCTTAACCCACTGAGCCACCCAGGCATCCTTTATCTAGCTACCTTAGGTGTAAGGTTAGATTGTTTGAGATTTTTCTTGCTTCTTGAGGTAGGCCTGTATAGCTATATACTTCCCTCTTAAGACTGCTTTTGCTGCATCCCAAAGCTTTTGGACTATTGTTTTCATTTTCATTTGTTCCTATATTTTTTTACCTTCTTTGATTTTCTGGTTGATCCATTCACTTTTTAGTAGCATGTTATTTAACCTCTATGTATTTTTGGTCTTTCCAAATTTTCTTGTGGTTAACTCCAAGTTTCATAGTGTTGTGGTCAGAAAATGTGCATGGTATAATTTCAATCTTTTTTTGTATTTGTTGAGGCCTGATTTCTGACATAGTATGTGATCCCTTCTAGGGACTGTCCCATGTGCACTTGAAAAGAATGTGTATTTTGCTGCTTTAGGATGGAATGTTCTGAATATATCTATTAAGTCCATCTGGTCCACTGTGTCATCAAAATCACTGTTTCCTTTTTGACATTCTGTTTAGATGATCTGTCCACTGATGTAAGTGGGGTGTGAAAGTCTTCTACTATTATTGTGTCATTACCAATTGGTCCCTTTGTTTTTGCTATTATTTTATATATTTGCATGCTCTCATGTTGGGTGCATAGATATTTACACGTATTATATCTTCTTGTTAGATTGTCCCCTTTATGATTATATCATACTCTTGACTCTTTTTTGCAATCTTAATTTTAAAGCCTAGTTTGTCCAGTCTAAGTATTGCTACTCAGCTTTAACATCCATTTGTGTGATAAATGTTTCTCCACCCACTAACATTCCATCTGCAAGTTTATTTAGGTCTAAAATGAGTCTGCTGTAGGCAACATATAGATGTTTTACTTTTAATCCATTGTGACAATCTATGCCTTTTGATTGGAGCATTTATATTCAAAATAAGTATTGATGGAAACATATTTATTGCCATTTTTTTATTTGGTTTATCTTTGTTTCTGAAGATTTCTCTATTCTTTTCTTGTCTCTGTTACTTTTGGTTTCCCCTTTGTACTCAGAGTCCCTTTTAATATTTCTTGAAGAGTTGGTTTAGTGGTTACAAACTCCTTTAGATTTTGTTTCTCTGAAAAACTCTTTTATCTCTCCTTCTATTCTGAATGATAGCCTTGTTGAATAGAGGATTCTTGGCTGCAGATTTTTCCCATTTCTCACTTTGAATATATATCATGCCTCTCTCTTGCCAAGTTTCTGTTGAGAAATCTCCAGCTAGCCTGATGGGTTTTCCCTTGTAAGTTAAGGACTTTATTTGTTTTGCTGCTTTTAAGATTTTTACTTTATCACTGTATCTCACAAATTTAATTATAATAGATCTTGTCACTGGTCTGCTTTTGTTGACTTTAATGGGCATTCTCTGTGCCTCCTGAATCTGGATGTCTGTTTCTTTTCCCAGATTAGGGAAATTTTCTGCTTTTATGCTTTGGAATACATTTTCTGCCCTGTTTTTTCTCTTTTCTTCTAAGACCCCTGTAATATGAATGTTATTATGTTTCATAGAATGAGTTCCCCAAGTCTATTCTCATGTTGCAGAATTCTTTTTGCTCAGCTTCATTATTTCCCATTATTGTGCCTTCTAGTTGACTAGTCCATTCCTCTCCCTCTTTTAACATGTTCTTCACTCATTCAATCTTGTTTATTACATTTATCTCTGATTCTTTTTAAATTATTTTATCTCTGTGGTAAGGGTCTCACTGACGTCTTCTATTCTTTTCTCAAGCCCAGTGATTATCCTTATGATTGTTACTTTAAATTCTCCATCAGGCATGTTACTTACATCTGTTTCACTTAAATCTCTAGTCATAGCCTTATCTTGTTCTTTCATTTAGGGTAAATTCCTCCATCTTGGCATTTTGTCTAAGTCTCTACCTTCTTTAGTGTATTAGAAAGCCAATTATGGGGCACCTGGGTGGCTCAGTAGGTTAAAGCTTCTGCCTTAGGCTCATGTCATGATCCCAGGGTCCTGGGATCTAGCCCCACATCAGGCTCTCGGCTCAGCAGGGAGCCTGCTTCCCTCCACCCCTGTCTGCCTCTCTGCCTACTTGTGATCACTGTCAAATAAATAAATAAAATCTTTAAAAAGAAAAAAAGAAAAGTCAGTTATGTCTCCCGCTCCTGAAAGTAATGGCCTTATGAAGAAAGGTCTTATAGTGCCAGGGATTGGTGCTCTGGTGTATGCTACCTACTCTCTGCTGTGTTTTGGCTTCTCTACACTTCAGGCCAGTCATTTGCAGAAGTTCACCTTGGCTGCTTTTGGCAGTTATTTGTCCCTGGCCTAAATGTGGTGACTTTTAACTCTGTGTGCTCTGGTCTGCTTGTTAAATGAGACCTGACACCAACTCCTCCAGAGTTGAGGCCCTTCAGAACTCTCTGGTCAAGAGACATAGTGTGGGCAGGGATTTGTGCTGGTCTTCTGAGGTAGGGACCTGCTGTGCTAGGTAGGACTGAGGCAAGCTTGACTGAGGACACTCCCACCAGAGTGCAGGAAGGTGGGTCTTGGTATAAGCAAATTAGGTAGCCAGTGTCCACACTGTGTTGCCCCTCAAAGGTGGTTCTGTGTTTATTCTGATAGATGGGGTTGGAAAATGACACCAGCTGACGCCTTTGTTCCCAGAGAGGCATCTCCATGAACACTGACTCTCAGAGGCTTACTCCTGATGAGCAAATAATCTCCCTACTGTGTGCTCCAGGATTTCCTCAGATCACTCTTTCCACACTGTCTGCCTATGAGTTGTTCACCTGCCTTCTCTCCAGAAGCAAGGTAGTTTCCTCCTGGTTCCATCCCAGCTAAGCTCACTAGGCTTTAAATCTCTGGACTTTAAGCCACACTGGTTGCAAGAACTCAAAAAGTTCAGCCCCTCTCATTTTCCAAGCCAATGGCTTTGAGGAAACAGTCTCCTTATGCATTCCCCTGTGTGCTCCTTTCCCACTCATCCTTCTTCACAACCACAGCTCCCTTCCCTCCACAGCACCTGAGATGTTTCTCCCCTCAACCACATCTCTGTACTTCCTACCTTCTTCGATGTGACCTCTTCTCTCTCTTTAGTTGTGGAGTTTGGCCTGTTAGTCTTTAGGTTGATTTCTAGGGTATTTAGGGACTTGATAGTTATCTAGTTGTTTTCATGGGAGGAGATAAGCCCAAGGTCCTCCTACTATGCCACCATCTCCATCTCTACCAATCCAGCATTCCAGGTTTATACCTCACCAGTGAGTCATAATGTAATTTCTTTTACAGATTTCTAGATTTAACTTGTTAGTGTCTTATGTTGCAGTTTTTAATATTTTTAAAGATTTTATTTATTTGACAGACAGAGATCACAAATAGGCAGAGAGGCAGGTGGCAGGGGGGTGGGGGAAGCAGGCTCCCCGCTGAGCAGAGAGCAGAATGTGGGGCTCGATTGCAGGACCCTGAGATCATGACCTGAGCCGAAGGCAGAGGCTTAACCCACTGAGCCACTCAGGCGCCCCTTTGATTAAGAAATTAGTTTTGAATTTTCCTTTTGTAAATCTGTAAATTTTTAGTGGCAAGATCTTTCTGTTCACATTAAAAAGAGTAGGAAGAGTATCCACTTTGTTTCTCTTTTGGAAGAATTTTTGTGAGGCTGGTATTTTTTCCTCAAATATTTATAATTTTTCATATAAAACTCATATGGAGAATTTTACCTATGAAAATTGCTTATGATAAACTTAATACCAAGAGTAAACAATTTTCAAATATTTAAATTTTCTATTACTTTTCATAACTGTTTTGGTAAATTCAACTTTTTAAAAAACTATTTTTTAATCTACAGTCTCAAGTTCGTTAGCACATATTTGTGATAAAACAGTCTAATTATCTTAATTTCATGTCTACAATTTGTATTTTTTCTCCATTTTTCTTGTCAAATAATCAAATCAAATTCAGCTAAATTGATTTTAATTCATGTTTTTATATTCCTTTTTATTCTTATCTTTGTAACTTGATTATTTTCTTTGGAATTGGTTTACGTTTCTTTTTCTGCCACATTGAGCTAGAAGCTCAGGTCCATTCATCTATTTTTTTTTTCATTTTCTTATGATAGATAGGAAACTAAATATTTTCCTCAAAGCACTGCTTTAGCTGCAGCTCACAAGATTAATATGACATTACCTTATTATGATTCAGTTCTTAATATTTTCTAATATTTCCACTTATTTGGAAAACTAATCCGCTTACATTCACTATAATTAGTATATGTTTGCCCTTTGTTATTTTTTTTTTTTACTTAAATAACCTGTTCCATATGTTTAAACTTTTATTTCTTGCATTGTTTTGGATTTTCCATATATTTTGCTTTATTATTATTATTTTCCTTCTTCTAATATGTTATTTATACATTTTATCACTTTTAAGAGTTACAATAGGGATGAAAACTTGAGTCCTTGATTTATTGTAGCTTATTAAAAATAGTTTGTCAGTTTTCAGGTATCACAGATATCACAGTTTTGGAAGACCTTGAATCCAAGTTCCTCTGTTCTTCTGCTTTATTTTTGACATGATATTTAAAATCTTCATTTCACATGAATTTCATAAGAAATTATCATCACCACTTAGTATAGTCAATATTCATTTTTAATCATTTGCATTTGCATCCACTCCTTTACTCATCTTTAAATTCCATGTTTCTTTTTGGGATCATTATCTTCCCATAGGTAAGCAGTTTTCAAATTCCACTGTGTTAACAACTTTTATGTTTTTCTGAATATATCTTCATTTAATCTTTTTTATTAACTATTTATGTATGGAATTCTACTTTGGTAGTTCCAGTCCTTCTCCAGCACTTTAAGGATACAATTACATTGTCTAGAGTCTTTTTTTCTATTGAAATCTGAGCTATTATTGTTATAGTTACATGAATATAACGTATCTTTTTTCTCTAGCTGCTTTTAAAATGCTGTTTTTATCTTTGCATTTCAGCAGTTTTGCTATGAGATTTTAAAATATATCTGTCTGATTTATATTTATCCTGCTTTTGTTTCACTGAACTTTAATAGTGAGTTGATATCTTTCACCCCCTTTGGTATTTTATCTAAACCATTTTTAAACACTGGTTCAGCCCCATTCTCTCTCTTCTTCAAGCACTCCAATTACACATATTTAGAAAATTTTAGTATGTCTTCCACATGTCCCTTTTACTCTCTTCTGATTTTTTTTCTTCATTTTTTCTTTTGGGTTTTAGTTGAAAATATGACAACTTTACATAACTTAACAACTTTGAATAATGCAAATGAACTCTGTGTGAAGATATATAATTACAACCTACATCTCTAGTCCTAATTTTTCATTTTTTTAAGTTTTTCGTTTGTTTGTTTTTTTACTTATTTGACAGAGATCACAAGTTGGCAGAGAGGCAGTCAGAGTAGGGGGTGGAAGAAGCAGGCTCCCTCTTGAGCAGAGACCCCAATGAGAGGCTCAATCTCAGGACCCTGAGATCATAACCTGGGCTGAATGCAGAGGCTTAACCCATGGAGCCCCAGGCACCCCTTAATCTTTCACTTTTAACACAATTCTGTATTTCCTACTCTATTTAAGGCATTTTTATTTGAATGATGTATTATTCCTTTAAATGATTAAAAGTTAATATTTTCTTTCAATGATTTCTGAGCAAAGCAAGAATCTTGAATTTATCTCAGAACCGTCTTTCTGCCCCTATTAGATCCTTCACAAAATGTGGTTATCTATTCACAATAATGTACTCTCCAGTATTATGGCCTTTATATTGTTTCATCATTGAATGTCAGGCCTTTAAAATGAACCCCTTAGAATATTTTGCCTAAGTCCTTGTGTTTTGTTGCCAGGGAAATCTTGTCTGAAACATTCTATTCTGTCCTCCTCAAACCCATGGGAACAGTATCAATATGGAGAAACATAAAGGTCAAGCCAAATGTGCTGATGATTAAACATTCATAGTATGTTTAGTAAGAGTGAAAATTTTAATCCAGGATCCTATGCCATCTATGTAGATTAAGGCGTTTTTAAAATATTTTATTTATTTATTTGACAGAGAACAGAAGCAGAGGGAGCAGTAGGGAGAGGGAGAGAGAGCAACAAGCTTCTTGCTGAGCAGAGAGCCAGGTGTGGGGCTTGTTCCCAGGATGCTGGGATCATGACCTGAGCCAAAGTCAGATGCTTTATTAACTGAGCCACCCAAGTGCCCCTAAGGCAATGGTTTAAACATGAATTGCCATCTCTAGATTTTGAAGCCAGAAAATTTTAGTGGTCATCAAGATGAAAAGTATCAAATAGGTTAGGCTAAGGCTGTGTCATATCATTTATGGAGTACAAATAAATGGCTTGCAGATAAACCTTAGTCAATAAAAATAGACTCATAGAACAGCACACTAGGTTTTGAGACACAGTTTTTCTATGTTTCCAATATATTCTGCGGTTGATTACTGGAAACAACTTCTAGGCAACAATTCCCTGCTTTCAAAAAATCTCATATATTTTATTTTTGTTATTTTCTATAATGAGCTGTAATTTGAAATGACATCCTAGACCTCTCCAATATGTATAATTTGATCAGTAGCCCAGGCTCCTTATTTCATCCCTACTCAATAAGCATAGTCAGAGTCCTCTACAGTTCTCTCTCAACAGGCACACAAATCTAATGAAGAAGCAGCTGGGGGCAGGACAGGAAGACAACTATACCAAGAATAACAGCAAAAAAAAAATTTTTTTTTTTTAAGAAATGTACAGTGAGGAAAAGAACAATGAGACTGAACCATCAGTGCCCTAGCCAAACTTCATCTTAAGGAACAAAGGAATCTCATCTACCTGGATTAATAGATAATTCTGCACCTATCCTCTGAAGTATGCCCATAGTGTCAAAGATCCAGGACCTCTTCCTAAGAAAACTCTCTTGCCCAGATGACAGATTATACTTTCTGAAATGATACTATATTTATTCCATCTTTCTATTGTTACTTAATAACTATAGATCCCAGGGAAAAAAATGAAGGACAGGCAATGAATAGATTATATTCTCCAGAACTGAAGTGCTATAAGTAGACAGATTTCATAACAGATAAAAGTTTAGGGGCACCTGGATGACTCAGATGGTTAAACATCTGTCTTTGGCTCAGGTCATGATCTTAGGGTCCTGGGATTGAGCCCCACATCTGGCTTCCTGCTCAGTGGGGAGCCTGCTTCTCCATCTCCCTCTACTATGCCCTCTGCTTGTGCTCTCTTGCTCTGTCAAATAAAAACAGGTATAATATATTCATGTATAATAAAGATAAAATGAATAATTTACATATAAAACTTCCTATGTTTAACAAGTATCAAGAAATAGGAGTGATATTTGGGTGTAGGAAACCGTGCTATATTCTTCCACTTTGAAATATACTAGACAAAGGTTTATACTTTATTGACACTGAACATTGACCATGAATCTATGTCCATATATTCTGTCTATTCTACTACTATGGATGAATTGTATGTGCTCATATCTAAATTCTGACCTCTACTTGTTCCCAAATAAAAAACCCATGTCACCTATTCCAGCAATTGTCTCTCACTTTTGCATATTTTCCCCTTTTCTCTCTCCCTTCTGTTATGTGTGCACTAAAACTTCAGTAGGCAACTGATGTCAGGCAGCCTTCTGTGAACATCTCAAGAGATCTCAAGGAGGAATCAAAACAAGAAGAGCCAGAAAACCAGTTAAGCAGAGGCATGCAAGCAGTATTTTTAAACAGTAAGATAAAGTGGAAACATACTGTATTTAAATGACCAAAGGGTTTTTCTCATGTCTATGGGGAAACCAGTAAACCTCATTTATTTACATATTTATTTTAGAGAGGGTGGGGAGGGAGGGCAGAGGAAGAAGGAGAGGGAGAATCTTAAGCAAGTGCCATAACCAGCACAGAGCCCAATGCTCAGCTCCTTTTCAGGATCCTAAGATTATGACCTGAGCTGAAATCAAGAGTTGGATGCTTAACCAAGAGTTGGATGCTTAACCAACTGAGCCAACCAGGCACCCCGGTAAGACTTACATTTGACAACTATAACAGATTATACATTGTGATACAAAAATAATATGGAGAATTGCTCACAAACATGTATACCCCTTCCCTATTTTATATATACATATATATATGTGTGTGTATACACACACACACACACACACACACATATATATATATATACCTCCTGTAGCTAACAAGCTTCAGAGAAGTTCTTCAGCTCAATCTGAAAAAGACTGTTTCCTAGGATTCATGAAGTGTTTACTAACCTATATTGAGGTTGGTTTTCTTTCAATTGACATGTTTCACTAGTTTTACCCGTGACACTGAATTATTCCAAATTACTAATAAACATGTTACGATAGATTGTATTACAAATAAACTCTTCCTTGACTTATTTTCTTCCTTAGAATCTATTTAGAATGAAACAGATCAATAGCTTTCTAGGGTTAAGTTTGGTGGGATAGCATGAGGGAGTTTTATGGGGTGATGATGATAATTCTATATGTCTAGACCTGTATTAAAATTTGTAGAATGTATACTAAAAAATTTTACTGTATATTTGTGTAAAAAATTAAAATAGATCAATGATGTCACAAAGCCAATCAATTGTAATGAAGTAGAATGAACAAAGAATGAACAAAAAACACAAATTAAAAAGGAAAATCTCATAAATAGAAGAAAATTTTAAAAACTCAAATGTGTTAGGATAATTTAATATAAATCTTCAGTCACTTGCAATTAGAGAAATAAGGGTGTTACAACCATTTACATTTAATATGATTGCGTCAGATCTGTTTTTGTTTCTATTTCCTGTGGATTACTTGTTACTTTTTAATGTTCTATTTTTAGATTAAGTTTTTGTTTTTTCTTCTGAAACTGTTATATCTCCTTTGCTGGTCTATTAGCTATTACTCTGCTTTTGCATTTGTTCATTTGAGAAGACTTTAGAATTTATAATTTTTTTCTTATCAATGTCTATTGTAAGTGATATTAAGTTATTTTACACATCGTATAAAACTTTACAATAGTATTATTTCTCCACCTCTGGATTTTGAGCTACTGTTATACATTTTACTTCTGCCTATACTATAAACCTCTCAATGTACTGCTATTATTTTTACACTGAAAATTCAACTATCTTGTAAAATAAATAGTATAAGAAAGATCATATTTACAAATGGTGTTACCTTCTGTAGGGCAATTTATTCCTCTGTGTGGATTCAGGTTCCCATTTTGTACTATTGTGCCTCCACTTGAAGGACCTCCATTAACATTTCTTATATTGCAGCACTAATAGTGATAAGGTCTACCTATTATATGTCTGAAAAAAATCTCTATTTCCCCTTCATTTTTGATGACACTTTTGCCTGGTTTGGTATTCAAGGTTGACAGATTTATTTTATTTATTTATTTTTTTTAGTACTTTAAAGATGTTATTCCATTGTCTTCTCAGTTACTTGGCTTCCAATGAGAAAGGTGCTGTCATCCTTTGGTTCTGTACACATAATGTGTAATATTTTCCGTTTAAACTGGTTTTAAGCAATGTGATTATAATATGTCTTTTGTAATTTTTTTTCATATTTCTAGTGCTTCAGCTTTCTCATTTAACTTCTTGGATCTGTAAGCTTATGGTTTCCTCCAATATAAAATGTCCCAAACCATAATTTCATCAAATATTCTTAGTTTTCACTTTTCCTCTACTTTAAGAAAAACAGCCACACATTTATTTAGCCAATTTTGAAATTGTTCCACAATTCCTTGGCTGTTCATTGTCTGCCATCTTTTTTCTCTCTGTGCTTCATTTTGAATAGTTTCTATTGCTATAACTTCATATACACTAATCTTTTCTTCTGCACTGTTGAATCTGCTGATAATGCCATCTACTACAATTTTCATCTCAGGCATTAAAATTTTCATCTCTAAAACTTCCATTTGATCATGTTCTATATATTCCATGTCTTGAATTAATATGTGTAACTTCTCCTCTACCCTTTGGCCACAGGGAGTACAATCATAAAAACTTAATATTTTGGGGGCGCTTGGGTGGCTCAGCGGGTTAAAGCCTCTGCCTTTGGCTCAGCTCACGATCTCAGGGTCCTGGGATCAAGCCCCACATTGAGCTCTCTGCTCAGCAGGGAGCCTGCTTCCTCCTCTCTCTCTGCCTGCCTCTCTGCCTACTTGTGATCTCCGTCTGTCAAACAAATAAATAAAATCTTTAAAAAAACTTAATATTCTTGTCTACAAATTATGTCTGTGTCAATTCTGGGTCAGATTTGATTGATTTTTCTCCTCAATATGTCTTTTGTTCATGCTGGGTAATTTTATTAGATGCCAAGCATTATTAATTTTATCTTGTGCCTTGAATATTTTTGTATTCTATATTCTTCAGGCTTGTTTTGGAATTGGATTATTTCTTGAGAGTTTTTTCCTTTCTAGCCTTGCTTTTTAAATTTTTTAATAGGACCAAGAAATATAGGGCTAGTTTTTGCCAACTTTTGAAGCAGTCTAAACCAATTCCCATGAATTGTGGTGTTCCAGTTTGGCTGAAACACGTACTATTCCTAGATTTAGACAAAAACAGCACCGCAGACACTGTTTTCTCTAATCTTTTCAAGTGACATTTTCTTGGGCTTGGATAATTTCCTCACATGTGTCAACTGAATGCTACCCAACAGAATGTTCATGGGAGATCCTCAGTAGATCTCCAGAGTTCTCTCTTCTATGCAGCTCTCGTCTCTCTGGTAGTCTGGCTTTCAAATTCTAGTGGCTTTGTTTTTTCCAGAATCCATATCTATTTTCTCAATTCAAGGAGGCTACTAGTTTCTGACTGGGTTACTTCTCCTTAGATTGCAACCTGGAATCTTTCTCCAGGCATTAAGTTGGGTCAATATTAGGGCCTTGTCTATTTTTTTTTGTCCCTCATGGATCACTGTTCTTCATTGCCTGATGACAGACATCTAGCATGCCATTGCTTCTTAAAAAAGGTATCCTTCACTTTTACAAAAGATGTACGTAAGTACATATTTTCACTAACCAAAAGAAATAGAAGGATGATTTTTGCCTTTACAAAAAAGGACAAAAAGCTAAAAGTGTTTAGCACGTGTTTTTCAGTGAGCCCTTTTAGTCAGTGTACACCCTGAGTTGTGAGAGAGACACAGCCAAGCTCCTTCCCAGAAAACTACACTCAGTATCTCAGTATCAAGCCACCATAGCTCAATCGTGTTTGTGAGCATCTGTGTTTTATCTTGATTTATTTTGTGCATCTGTTAGAAAGCTGTATCCTAAGGTATCAGAAAATCTTGAGAGAGGCTATTTTATTTAGGGTCTGGGAACACTCTGAATGTTTTCCCTGTAAATTCATGGAAATTGCTTCATTGTTTTACATGATTTTGGTTTGCAAAATTTTCACAGAAACTCTCTACTTTTGTACAAGAGGAGAAACCTGTATTTTGTCTGGGATTTTTTTTTTAATTTTTTTTCTTCGTAGTTGCTTAAAATGGGAGGGTGAAACCGGTCTTTTACTCTGTCTTAACTAGATGCAAACTATATATATTTTCAAGTGATAAATGTGTATGTCCAAATCAGTCATGCATGGAGATAGCAATCTTATTTAAGATGTATGTATGTTTCTATGTGTCTGTGCCTGCATAATTCTAATGTTAATAGTGCTTATCTTTAGATATTGTATGATATTTATTTTTTTCTTTGTTCAGAATTTTCTACAATGTTCATGAATTTTCTACAATGGACAGGAACTATTTTTATAATTAGAAAAGAGCTATATTATGTTTTACTCAAGATTAAAGCTGTGAAACCCTACTTTGTAATTTCTGTTGTCCATTTATAGATGTTGAGACAGAAATCTGAGCTATAAAAGCAGTTTAAAGGGTAGGTTTTCTTGGTTTGTCTTATAATCAAAGAGCTGTCAGCTTATTAGAAATATGCCTGCATAGGTAGGCTTGAGTTATGTAAATTAATCAATTAACTTTCTGCTTTTTGTCATTTGTTCTCTTTATTCATTGCTGCAGAATAATCCTTAAATATCCATATAAATAATATAATATGACTAGTGTGGTTAGCAATCTAAAAGCAATCAAAATCAATAATACCAAGGATAGTCTGTCTTATTTACTGATAATTAATGTAAATGATGTACTTTGGCTCCTTAATTGTTTTATTATTGTTCTTATTTTTACTATTAATTTTAATTTCCAAATATCTGAACATCTAGTTTATGAAATGGTCAGTATGACCTGCTTTCAAAATGATTACTAATCAGTGCAGTCAATTTGGATATGTGGCCACCTGCTTTCATTACTAAAATCTTCACAGGAAAAACATTAATCGTTTATCTTATAGTTTATTGACAGAGGCTCAGGAATACAGTTTAGTTAGTATCAACAAAACTTTGTGGTATCAATGCTTATAGACTGGTTTCTCTACATGTCATTTTTTTTCTTTCCTTCACTTTTATATACATCTTTTAAAATGTTATTTCTTTTTTTTTAAAGATTTTATTTATTTATTTGACAGAGAGAGAGATCACAAGTAGGCAGAGAGGCAGGCAGAGAGAGAGGGGGAAGCTGGCTCCCTGCTAAGCAAAGAGCCTGATGTGGGGCTCGATCCCAGGACCCCTGAGATCATGACCTGAGCTGAAGGCAGAGGCTTAACCCATTGAGCTACCCAGGTGCCCCTAAAAATTTTATTTCTTTAAGTTAGTCTAAATTCAAACTATCCAAGGAAGTAAGGATAAAGAGATAAATAGGCCATTATTTCATGTCCTGGTAAGGGGAGAGAAAAATACTAAAAAACTAAAAATCAATATATGATATGCAATTATTCTTTTTCAAACTGGTATGGCAGAGTATATGTCATTTTCATTAATAATCAATCCACATTTGCACACAATGGGCTATGTGTTGGACAATTCTAAAGGGCAATTGCTTTGTGTCTGTGATTTACCTGATAAGGTGAGATTTTCACAATCTGACCTTACAAAAATTACAAACTCAGTGACAGGTTTTCTTTCTAAGGCTGTTATTTGAGATGTAGTCTCACACACAAAGTGATGTGGAAAATTGAGACAATTCTCTAGACAGTTAAGATTGTTATTTAGGGTTGCATTATCCAGAAAATTGCCTTAATTCTATATTTTACATTTTATGTATAGACATCTTGTTACCAGAATAGAAGGTGTGTGTGTAGGTTTTAAAAAACTCTTTAATATGAGGATATATAAACTTTGGTGAGCCTGTCAAATGATTCCTAAATTACATGAGAGAGCTTAATTTTGTATTTCATTTTAAATCCTTGTAATTGTATTGCCAGTGACATACTTGATGTTGACATGTTCATACCTCCAAATTTTTTATTAAAAAATATGAAAACCTGGCCTATTATGTCCTATTATGTCCTAAAGAAGAGTAACTTATCAGAAAAGGAAATGGTGTTTACATACTGAAACCCTTAAATGTCGACCATTATGCTAATTATATTTATCCATTTCAAAGTTATAGTTACTATGACATGTAAAGCTTATACATGTGAAATATTCTAAACCACACAAATAAAAAGAAAGGGCTGCATTACCAAATTAAAGATTTGAAATGAAAGTACTTCTTATAAAGAATAATTCTCACCTTAAATCACACATGAAATAAAAATCAATGACAATGTGAGACAACCATGTAAGTGTTCTTTTAATGGATTGTGTCTTAATAAATACACATTCATTAAAAACCTTCATCTAAATATATTATTTATACCTTACCATGCCACTTTACTCTGATTAGAAAATTTCACTTTACTAAAGCATGAAAATGGATAGGAAATAATAGAATACTAAAATATTAGTCACTGTCTACAAACTACCATGTTTTTTACTCTATTAATATAAAAATTAAGGGAATATTTTTATAGCTTTGAATTTTCTTTACAGATGATGCCAAATTTTTATCTTGCTTTATACTCAGTAAATGTAAATAACAAATATATAGTAATATACATATTATATAATGCCATCAAGTATATACATTTTAAAATGTATAAAGAATAATATAATATTATGTATATAAAGCTCTCAATGAAAGGACTTTTTTTCACTTTTAGGAACTAAAAAATAAACCTTACATCTTATTTAAAGGATATTTGTATTTTTTTAATTTCATTACTTGCTTGTTTTTTAACTGCTAAGGAAGAAAAAATAACATCTGATTAATGGAAAATAAGAGAAAATTCAGTCTCTAGATTGCTGGTTTCCATTCCCATTCCTTCCTTCCTTCCTTCCTTCCTTTCTTCCTTTCTTTCTTCCTTCCTTCCTTCCTTCCTTCCTTTCTTTCTTTCTTTCTTTCTTTCTTTCTTTCTTTCTTTCTTTCTTTTTTAAAGTAGGCTCCACACCCAACATGGGGCTCAAATTCACAACCTGAGATCAAGAGTCTCACACTCTGCTGACTGAGCCAAACAGGCACCCCTCCGTTCTAAGAATTTCTTTTCTTTACAAGAATTTTTTAAGAGGTTCAGAATTAAGACTTGTGTTGCAATCCCACTGAATCAGATAAAATAGTGGAAAATAAAATTTCTTAATGGAATAATTTACAAACAAATAAGAAACTTGTTCACTAGCATACTAATTAGTTAGGAATCAGTAAGTTATTTGAGCACATTTAATGCATTACATCATTAATCATTACAACTCCCTTCAGACATTTATACTAATAATAAACAAAACTTTCCCTAAACAATGTAATCTTTACACCAGCTTCTCCCTGAACTATCACAAATTGTCAAGTGAAGAAACTGTTCTTTGTAGAGTCACTTATATTCTCATATTTACTTTATGGTTGGGATTATGAACAAGCATTGTCACCAAAAAGTTAAAAACTAATTTTATAAATCAAAGATTATAATTAAATAATTGGATTTATTTTTAGAGAGGGATGGGGGAAGGGCAGAGCGAGAGGGAGAGAAAATCCCAAGCAGACTCCACTACAAGCACAGAACCTGATGTGAGTCTCGATCTCATAACCCCAAGATCATGAACTGAGCTGAAATCAAGAGTCAGTCACTAAGCCATGCAGGTGGCCCAATAATTGGATTTTCATTGGTATTTGTGATATCTTTTAGAGTACTTTTCATTAGTGTACTCTATATCAGCTGGTCATTATTAGTTCATACACATATAAGATGCTAAATATAGGGGCACCATACACGTATAAACCATGCTCCCAGTTCTTACATAGTACAAAATTATACTGTGTAGTTACAACAATGCCAAAAACTAAAAAGACAAATATGTAACTATTTAAATTGAGTGGTATATTAAGAAAGTTTAGATAATACATTCTTTTTTCTGATAACAAATTTAATATATAACATTCAGTATATAATAATTCAATATACAAAGCTAAAGTAAGTATTAAGAATATACAAATTTTCAAAATAGGCCAAGCCCATGCACTCAACGAGCTTTCTTCTTGTAGACAGAGAAACATAGTAAAGAATATGTTAAGGAATGTGTTAGGTGATAACAAATGTTATGAAGAAACTAAAATCAGGTAACATTAATGGGAAAAAGGTTACTAGCTTTAGATGTATCTGTCTGAGGTGATATTTTTGTAGAAGAGAATAAAATGAAGAAGATAAACATGGGAGTATCTGATAAGAGATCATCCTAGCTAGAAAGAAAAGTATAGTAGCCTCCCTTTATCTGAGAGGGCTATGTTCCAAGACCCCTCACTGGATCCCTGAAACCATGAACAGTATCAAACCCTATATATACTATGTTTATTTCCCATATGTACATACCTATGATAAAGTTTAATTTATACAGGCAAGGAGGAATTAGGGGCAGGAAGAGATTAACAGTAACCAATAATAAAATAGAACAGATATGTAACAATATACTATAATAAAAGTTATGTGAATGTTTCTCTCTCAAAATATTTCATTGTACTGCACTTACCCTTTTTGTAATGATGTAAGACCAAAAAAAAAAAATGCCTATATGATGGGATGAGGGGAGGTGAATGACAGAGTTGTGACAGCATTAGGCTACTATTGACCTTCTGACAATACATTTGGAGGATCATTTGCTCATCTGCTTTTGGACCACATTTGAGCATGAGTTAACAAAACCATGGAAAGTAAAACTATGGATAAGGGGGGGACTACTGAACTCCGATGCCCTACTTGCTGTTGAGATGCAGCAAGGTCAATGAAGCTGCAGAGGAGTGAATGACAGGGAGAGTGTTATTAAATGTGTTCAGAAAGGAAATCAAGAGTCCACCTATACATAGAAACACTGACAACTGTGAAAAGTGGAAATAGAGAAATCAACTAGAAGACTAATACCATAATCAAATTAGAAATGAAGTTGGCTTAACTTAAGCTACTCTGCTGAAATTTATGAGAAGTAGGAATATATGGAATATGTTAAATAGTCCTGAGAAAATTTGCTGATGGACTGGTTATGCATATGATAAGAGAAAAGTCAGATAAGATTCTAAGACAAAGGCTTTATGATTAATTTTATGTGTTATTTCTATTGAGCCAAAGGGTGCCCAGGCATTTGGCCAAACATTATTCTGGTTAAGTCTGTAAGGTTGTTTCTGGATGAGATTAACATTTAAATTAGTAGTCTTTGTAAAACCAATTGTCCCCACTAGTGTGTATAGGCCTCATCCAATGGATTGAAGACATAAATAGAACAAAAAGGGTGAATAAGAGTCAACTCCTCCTGCCTGACTGCTTGATCTGAGTTCTATTTCTTGCCCTCAGACACGAACTGAAAAATCATCTCTTGGGTCTCAAGTCTGCCAGGTTTTAGACTGCAACTTCCTCCATTGGCTCTCATGGGTCTCCAGCCTGCCAAATGCATATTTTGGAAATTCTCAGCCTTCATGTGAACCAACTCCTTATTTTATATGGGTATGTCATATATATAATATGCAAAAAGACTATGTAAATAATGGAATATTATTATTTATATAATATTAATAATAAATAAATATATAAAAATATATAGCATATTTTGTTCTGTTTCTCTGGGGAATTCTAATACAGGCCTGAATGAATAATAAAATAGAGTTGAGATAAATGAAAGAGAAGATATTTGAGGAAAACATATTTGGAAGGGGTGTGGATAATTCAAATTCAAGAGTTTGATTCAGAATATGTTAAGTCTCAGATACCTATTAAACATCCAAGTAGAAAGATCAAATGAGCAGGAGGATATACAGTCTGGAATTCAGTGAAATGATTGGGGCTAGCAATGAAATCAAGTTAGCCATCAACATGGAGATGTTATTTAAAGTGATGGGGTTAAATGAGATTATCTACAGATTTATCACATTAGATAAAAGATTTAAAATCTGAGCCCAAAGGTACTACATTATTTAGAGGTCTGAGTGATAAGGTAGATATAGCAGAGGAAGTTCAGAAGAAATAGGGAGGTAGCTGGAAAAGAGATCTAGATATTTCAGAAGGCCAAAGAAAAAGAGTAAAGACTGAGGGAGCAATAAATTGTGTTAAATCCAGGTCACAAGTCTAGAAAGATGATGACTGAATTATTCACCAGCTTCAGCAATGTGGGAGTCATCGGAAACCTTGACAAGGTCATTTTACTGCAGCAGCTGGGTTAGAAAACAACTACCTAATTGAAGTGGATTCAACAAAGAATGGGTGAGTAGAAACTAAAAATGTAATCACAGAAATGATAAGGAAATTTTTCTGTAAGGGAAGGGCCAATGCTGAAGGGAGGATCTGGAATCTAGGGAGAATTTTAACATTTGTAAGGTAGTAGTTGTTTTCTGTTTGTAAATGTTTGGGAACAATTAAATAAGAGACACATGGCTAAGGAGAAAAATGTGGCAGGAAACCCCTTAATTATGTGTAAAGATCGGGACAGGAATGTTCACATTTGACCCATTGTATCTAGAAGATGCAGAGTATGTGGTACAGGTAACAGGAAGTTAGTAGATTTGGTGAAAGCACATGTAAATCCTCCTTTCTAGCTTCTATTTCCCTAGTGACATGAGAAGAAAGGTCTTCATTACAATGTGAAGAAAAAGGGAGATTACTGGAGTTATAAGGAAACAGAAGAGTTAAATAGTTTCCTCAGAAGTTGAAGGGCAGTTTTAGCTAGCAAGCAATAGAATTGGTAAAATAGTAATAGACGGTAGAATAGAAAGTAGAAAAGGACAACGCTGAAACTTATTTAAGGTTTATAGTCATCAACTTAAAGTTATCTCAAAAAGCATGCCTATGTGTGTGTGTTTTTTTAATTTTTTTTATTTATTTGACAGAGAGAGAGCACACAAGCAGGGAGAGCAGCAGGCAGAGGGAATGGGAGAAGTAGATTACCCACTGAGCAGGGAGACTGATGCAGGGCTTGATCTCAGGACCTGAGCCGAAGGCAGACGCTTAACTGACTGAGCCACCCAGGCACCCCTAGCATGCCTGTCTGTTTTTATGCACAAGTATTAGTCTTACAGGGCAAGTATAGAGTTTATGTAAAGCTGGCTGCAAACAGGATTTGGACTTTGCCAGTCTAGAGCATGATTGGAAGACAGAAAAGAGCGGGAGAGTTAGGGCATTCTAATAACGGACAATGATATTTAAATCTAAGAAAGGAGAGCATAATGAGGCTCATAAATAAGGGGAAAATGGTTTGATAAAAATTGAAGACTAAATAGAAACATATGTCTTAGAACAGAAAAGGAATACTTTATAATAGCCTTGTAATTTTATTGAGATATGTCACATAACATCAAAGAGTACAAACAAGTGGTTTTCTATATATTCAGAACTGTGCAACTACCAGTACCACCATTAAGTTTGAAACAAGTCACCATCCTAAAAGAAATCCTGTAGCCATTAGCAGTCACACTCCATTCACCTCTCCCCAGTTCCTGGCAAACAAATCTAATTTCTATCTCTAGGGAGTTGCCTGGTCTATTTCAATGAACATATTTTTCCAAGGTTTACCTATGTTGTAGTATCTATCATTACTTCATGTTGGTGGTTAATATTCTATATTGTGGATATGTCACATTATATTTTTAATTCATTAGTTGATGGACCTTCAGGTTGTTTCCAGTTTTTTGGTATTGGTTATTATGAATAATGCTATTATGAACATTCATGAACAAATTTTATGTGTATGTATGTTTTAAATTATATGTATAACTAGAAGAATTGCTGGGCCATATGGTACCTTTTTTTTTTAAGATTTTATTTATTTATTTGAGAGATAGAGATCACAAGTAGGCAGAGAGGCAGGCAGAGAGAGAGAGGAGGAAGCAGGCTCCCCGCTGAGCAGAGAGCCTGATGCGGGGCTCGATCCCAGGACCCTGGGATCATGACCTGAGCCGAAGGCAGAGGCTTTAACCCACTGAGCCACCCAGGCGCCCCTGTACCTTTATTTTTAATATTCTGAAGAACTCCCAAACTGTTTTACGAAGCAATGGCAACATTTTGTATTTCTTATCAACAATATATGAGAGTTCCAATTTTTCCAACTTGATATTTCCATCTTACTGGGGAGTGTTATCTGATTGTACTTTTGACTTGTGTTTCCCTAATGACTAATGTGTTCAGCATCTCTTTATATGTTTATTGACAATTTGTATATTATCACTAAAGAGGTCTACTGAAAATTTTCCCATTTTGTATTGGGTTATTTGTATTTTCATTGTTGACTTGTATGAGTTTTTATATACACTATTATAGATTCAGATCTCTTCTCAGACATATGATTTACAGATATCTTACCACTCTGTGGGTTATCTTCACATATTAGAATCCTTTGAAGCACATTTTTTTTCTTTTTTAAACTTTCCGATGAAATCGGTTTTTCACTTGTGCTTTTTGTTTCACATCTAATTTCTTCTAAGAATTACTTGAAGATGATGGCCAAGTGGAATAACCCATTTCGAAAAATTTCTATTGTGATTTGACTGTTTTTACCTATACCACCCCTCTCCAGAAATCCTGCCCCCTGAAGCTTATTTTCTTCCGACTGTAATGTTGCTGTCAGAACAAGAGGGGGAACGTGTCCTGGGGGTTGTGAGGGAAGGGAGGGTGGGAGGGGGTGGAATCAAAATACTATTTTTACTGCCACTATTTTTCCCCCTACTCTTCTCTGTTTCTGGTTTTGTACCTATAAATGCGATAGTTGAATTATCACCAGGTAAGCATTTGTCCCTTACTCTCAAAGAGGATGGTTTGGAGGACTCTTACATTTCCTGGGATTTCCTGAGTCTCTGGAGTTGGTTGGAAGGTCATGCCTGGCCTCCATTTGGTTTCTCGAAAAACAGAAGGGGATGGGCACTAGCCATTTCTTACCTCTTGCTCTGGTTCCCCTGATTTCTGCATTTCTTGGGCCTGCTAGAGGCATCCAGTACCCTGCTTTGTAAATAGCAGCAACCTAAAGTCCTATTTTGGCAATGGTTGGGGAGACATTCCCCATCTCTCATTTCTTTCCCTCTTTACAGATGGTGGTGGGCTTTGCTCTATGGAGAAGTCTGAAGTCACTTTTCAGAGCTTATTATAAGCCAGAGAACCGAAAACAACAGGCTTATTTATGTGTTAGGAGTAAAATGGATTTGGTCATTGTTATTTAAAAAGCAGCAGCAAACCCTCAAACTTCAACCTCTTTAAAAGATAAAACAAAACAAAAAAAAACAAAAAAAACTGCCCTATCTTGTTTTGTAAAACATTACAATACTTTGTTTTACAAAATGACAAGAGAATACTTTCACATGTACTTAGACCATTTTTACAAACCTTAGTGCAGGAGACACTACTGCATGTTGGTTGTTTCTGTTGCTATTTTTTTATTTATTCATCAGAGAGAGAGAAAGAGTGAGCACAAGCAGGGGGAGTGGCAAGCAAATGGAGAAGCAGGCTCCTGGCTGAGCAAGGAGCTGAAGGCTGACACTTACAGGGACAGCCACCCAGATGTCCCTTAACTGGGTTTTTGTTTTTTTGTTTGTTTTGTTCTTCACACACCTGAGCCCAGAAAAGCTAACCCAAAATTATATTTCCTTACCTAGTAGAAATCTAAAATGACTGCAAAGTTCTAGTGAATGTACAGGTTTCTTTTCATGTCCCTCTTCTGGATTGCTCTAGAAGTGACGTGTTTTTTTCCTAGCCTATGTATCATCTGTATAAAAGAACATCTGTACCAGTTTTTCTCTTGCCCCTTAGGAAGTCAAACTTTGAGTTTTGTCTGTTTGTCATTGATAAATTTCAATAAATCCTTTTATCATAAATGAAAGGAAGCAGACAACAGGGAAAAGAAACACAGGCTAGAAGTCTGAAGACTTACTTTGTGCAATGGCAAAATATTTTGTAGAACTACTACCTGAAAAAAATGTGAAAGTTAATCAATGTACCTATAGCTTTAGGAAAAATAGTTGGAAAACAGCAACTATTGGTAAGTATGGATACTCCTTACTGCCTTTGACATGGTATTATAGGATAGAGATGAGCTCAGGGAAATAGTCACTTTTAAAAATAAAGACCAAGTCCACAAAAGACTGGAGAAAACAACAGATTCTGGACCCTAAAGAATATAAGACTGAAAAAGGCTTTGAACAACAAAATCCTATTAAGACTTCTTAAGACCCATTTAAATCTCTAGCAAATGTAACATAAAGGGTTTATCTTCCCACATAAGACTATTTTCTTTTAGAGTATCTCATGGCAGTTACCATTAAGTAGACAGCATAAGAAAGTGGTGGGGTCAAAAAACAAAATAGAAAAGCTTTAAGGAGAAAACTTTGGGTTTGTGTAGTTTTCAGTACCTGTAAATAACTAATAAGAAATAGATTAGTAACCTATCATAATTTTAAGGGAGACTATTTTGTCAAAGAAACAAGAAGGCAGACCCAAAAATGTCTTTAATTGTTTCAGTTGTAAATAAATCTTGGGCTTCCAAGTTTGCACCAGCAGGAAACAAAACAAAAGCTGTACTATCCTCTAAAAGAATTAGATTCTCAACACTCACTAGAAAAGTGGGCATGGAGACTAATAAGCAAGGAATGGCTCCCCAGAAGGCAAAATTGGAGCCAGTGAGGATGAGATTTTTTCCTTGAGAGAACATTCAGTTTCTAATCAAAGAATTTCCCTCATTGCCAGGGTAGAATTCTTCCTAATGCCCCCCTACAAAATAATATCATTATTTTCTTTATTGCAATTCAGTGCCCTCCCATTTCTCACTATTCCAATTTAATTACTTTTGTACGGATAGCCTTTCCCCAATCTACAGTTATATATTGAGTTTGAAAATGCAGATGACTTCTCTTTTGAGTTCACAAGACTTGAGACAATAAGTAATCACATTCTGACATCAAGGAGATTATGCATCATGTAGAAATTTGGTGCATAGAACTAGATGTTTTTCTCTGCTTCCCTCAAAGTTTTTTGTTTGTTTGTTTGTTTTGTTTTGTTTATAGCCATGTGAATGATAAATGGCCAATGGCATGTAAGAATTGACATGTGTTACTTACAGACATGGATCATAAAAATTTTGTTATTGTGTGTTTTCCCTGCTGGCCTACTAGGACAATGAGGTCCCATGCTAAAGACAGAAGAATGAGAAAGAATCCCTGATTAACTACCTGTAATGGCCTACCACCACTGCCCTCCACTCTCCCTTTATCCCTGAATTGGTGGCATAGTCCAGAACTGTTATGTGTATGACACTCACATCTCTGTGTCATTGAGTCATTTTGTTATATCCTTATTTGCAACAGTAGTATAGACTATTTAATGTCTTAGTCTTCAACTAATATAAACAGTTCCAGATATAAAACTGTCTCCAAAGGTCACTGTATTCAACAAAATCATATTCTGGCAAAAGAAATAAAGAAAAATATCTTAAATATTTAATACATTAACATTGGCATAAATATCTACTACACTGAGAAGTGTTATAGGCCTTAAATCAATATCTAGACCTTTTCCACTGCTCTGTGGATTATACTAGAAAGAGAGTCTAAAGTTTTTCTAACTTTTTATTTCCCTTGAAATGGTCATTTACTTTACTAACTCTATAAATGCTTTTATTACTATTTAAGCAGTTTTATTTTAGGAATTAAGTCCTTTAGCATGGAGGAATACTCATGTGTTTTTGGTTTGGTTTTGTTTGCATTCTAATTCTCCTATTTGAGAAATAACTACTGTGTTAGATGTCTTTATGGGTAGATTTTTGTCATGTCATATTCTTGGCTGCATTTGTTTCTTGTTGTCATACCTACACCAAGCAGTTCCACTGGTCTGTTCAATAAGGTTTAGGACTCTAAAAGATTTCCTATGGCTAATAACATGGGCCTTGATTACCATCATGAATGTCTTCCTCTCCATGGACTTGGCAAATGAAAGACCACTAGTTAGAATTTTCAAACCACAGGAGAAAGGCATATCCAACTTGACTTATTTCACCTCCTTTCCACTCATCTAAACATCCTTCTGTTTTTCAAAAGACAAGATAAAATATCAAATTAAAAAAATCTTACATTTAAAGACTTTCTTTTACATTCTTACTCTATTTTTCCTCTCACAAGTAGAGATGCAAGCTGCCCTTCATAAAACAATTCCATTCATAGGTAAAGATACTAGTTATATAGTTATCTAAAAGAAATTTCACCATGTGAAAAAAACACATGCAGCAAGCAAAATGTACAAAAAGGTAAAAACATTCACCTTTCTGTAGTATACGTATTTGCTTTCTTACTGGTCTATTCTTTATTCCCTTCTTTTCCAATCCTTTTCTGTTACAATTGTGCAGAGTAAGAATGACAAATATTGGCTGAGAATATTGCCAGGTAGATAAATATCCTAATATCTGCCTATTAGGAGGCACAGAATCACGGAGAGAAAATGGCTTTTTAATGGCACAATGCAATATAAACCCAACACACTGGAAGTTAAAACTGATGGCCTTTCAGTTCCTTGGATAATATTATTGTTCAGGAATTTCTCCTCAAAAGAACTAGAGTTACCACCATAAGAAATGTTTCCAATGCAATCAAGTAAACCAAAATATATATACTTTGTTCATTCATAAAATTTATATTATATTCTTATCACATAAAATATTAAGATACTTAGCATAATGAATTCTATCAAGTTTCAGCAAAAACCTTTGGTGTGTCTGTTAAAAATATGATCTTTGAGGACATTCAAAGTGTTTATGACAAAATAAATTTCAGTTATGTGACTATGGCACAAATAAACTAACATTTTTGCATTTGATAGGTTCAAGTTCTTCCTAGATGCCTTAATTCCAACAAGGTATTTAACAAATGTTTAATACTCATTAGGGTGAAATTGTTTAAAAAGTCAGCTTCCCCTACCCACTTATTTTGCAAGATTACTAATGGACCTGATTTTTTTTTTAGCCTACATAATGAATTGTACCACCGATGTGCTATAATCTGGATTCTTAAAATAAATTCAACTTGTTATTGATTTTAAGTAGTTTGTCAGAAAGAATACTTTTGGCTAAAATATTAGATTTATAAGGATAAGTTGTTCCTTGAAAATCATGTCACTTTAAAAGGAAAAGATGAAGATAATTGGTGTTATACACCCCTCTCCCCTAAATTCAAGAAACACCAAAAATTCCCTAGATGATTTTGAAGTAATTGAATCACCATTAGAAAATGAATGAGTGGATGTGCTTTTTTTTTTTTTAGTGGCTGTGCTTTTATGTGATATTTTATTTAATTGGCAGACCACTTTTCTGATTTAATCCAATCAGCACTTCCTTCTGATTGCACCATTTCGATAGAAAACTAAAGTAAAACTAAACTTTGAAATTAATATTTTCCAGCTATAAAACTACGAGATCATTGGAAAGGATGAAAGGTATGATGACGTAAAGAGGCATGAGGGAGAAAAAAAAAAGGAAGAAAGGAAGTACAGGAAGTGGAAGGGAAGAATTAGAGGGTCAAAGTTAATAAGGCATTGTGCATATTCTCTGCCACAAATAATGTACTTACTGCTTTTACATAAGCAATCTCAATTAATCTTAACCACCCGAGGCAGGCAGTTATTAATCCTCCTTTATAAAATGACAGCACTCAGGCTAACTGAAATAGAATATAAGTTGTCTTATACAACAAGATCATAAAGTTATTACTGTTGACTGAAGTCAGTTAAAGCAAACAATCATGAAAACAGTATAAATAGTATATACATGCATTAAACAGTTCATTTTAACTAAAAATGTATTGGGGCTCATTCATTATTGGGAAAAGATTTTATTTTTTTAAATTGAGCATAGGTCTACTAATTTTAATTTCCACAAATTCTGCCTTACAGAGACAACTAAAACACAGTGTCATGATTAGTTTTCTATACTAAAAGGAGAAACAGGGAAGGACTCAAAATTCAGAGTCCTGAGTTTTCGTTATTCATCTCAGTTTTTTTTACTTTTCTTACTCATATCTAATTTAAAATCAAATTTTAGATACACCTTCTTAGATGCCAAATATAAGGGCCAAAGTCAGGCCAGCTCAAGATGGTCCACTTTGGCATGCAGATTATGCCAAACTGAAAATAATTATAGCCCATAAGTCTCAGAAGAAACTTTGGACTGCCCCCCATTAACTGAGTAAAAGAATTTAGATGGAGGGCCTCCTCCAAGAAGAGAGCTAACACCATAGTAACTGTAGCATGATATAAACTAGGTGTGATAGGGAGGAAACTGTCAAGGCCTGTTTGATCAAAGTCACCTCTATGCCCCATTGACTCTGAATGCGCCAGCAAACATTTGTTTAGCAAACATTTACTCTGTTTCATCTTATTGTAAATTACATTCCTTCCCTTCCCTTTGTTGTCCCAGACTTCTACCTCCTTCTTTTTAGTTTAGGATGACATATATACTTCCATTTTGTCTGGCTGTTTTGGAATCTCATGTCTATGTGGATCACCCATACACACAAAATTAAATTTGATTTTCTCCTCTCAATTGCTTTCATTTCAATTTAATTCTTAGTCCAGTTAAAAGAACCTTAGATGAAAGAGGAAAACTTTTTTTTCCTCAACACTTCCAAAGCATTAATTACTTTCATAAAAACCAATATTTTTTTCTCAGAATTAATGAACAACTTTATACTAAGTAGAGTATCCAACTATATGGTGTATGGATACTTGGAAAGGAAGAAAAAGATCCTTGGTTTTCACATATCTGTACTTGTCACAGCAGGATCGTGTTTTAGAGGAAAGTCTAACATTCTCAAATATTCAGCATGCAAGAGGCAACAGTAAATGGGGAAAGATGGTGGAAGTCAATTATGAGAGCTTCTATCATAATAATAATAGCTATTTATTATTTACTTACTGAATGAGTGTTAAGTCTTTAATATTTTCTCTTTGATTGTCACAACCCTATGATATCATTACACACACCTGCAAGATGGAGCAATAGCAGCCAAAATATCCTCTCCAGTTATAATCAACTGGCATAGAATGGTCAGGTAATTATTCAAAAACACAAAGATAGAAAATTGGCAACTTCCATTAAATCTCATATCAGTTTGTTTCCAAAGCTTTTTACTATAAGCAAGGAAAATAGGGTGACTTCTAACATATGGGGCACCCTCAGTGTGATGACCATGAAATCTACCTGTCAGATTCCCTAGTGTGGGAAGCATAAATCATTGCTAGTACAATCAGCAGTGCTCTGAAATCCATTTCCTTTTTTAAGCCAAGGTTAAGCTTTTCAAGGGCTGCTTTCAGCCAATGACTAAACAGGATACTAAGGAAACTAAGGCAGGGCCACTGATGGAAGATAGAGGACTCGTCTAATGGGACACTTCAACTTGACAACTTACTTTTTCAGATTTGCTCAAACATTCCTAGAATTCATTGCAGTTTACAACTTTCTTCCTTTTCTGCCTTTCCCCCTGTCCTTCAACAGGAATCAAACATGACAGCAGACTCATAATTTTCCTACGCTCCTCCAGTATAGTGCCCAGTAAATATTTTGTATACATAATCCCTTTATAGCTTTAGTTCTTAGAGAATCTGGGCTAATAAATTGAATGACCCTTTCATCTGAGAAAAATGAGAAGACTGACATTAGGATATCCTGACTTATCTGCCCATGTAGAAAAATGTTTTCTCGCTTGGCATGGCCTTCCCAAGGAAGACTACCTCTAAGACATTCATACAAGTTAATCTGTGTAAGGACTAGCATGCAATAAATGCTTATTTTCATTTTAATTCTAAGTCTGGATTTACGTAGATGGAATTAGTCTATTTATCATATCTTGTTTTTATATGTCTAATCTTACAAGGTAAATTACATCTACTGGGCCTATTTTATAAGATGGATGTAAATATTAGATAAAATGGATTTTTTTCTGAATATGTTTAAAAACAACCACATAAATATTAGTTCACCTGAATCCCTTTGTTACGAATAGAGCAAGGAGCTTGTCCTCCCTAGAGAAGCAGGATCATCTAAAGGCTTTCCCTCCTGCCCGTCCTCTACAGTCTCCATCTGGTCACCCTTCTGAGAAAATGAAGTATAAATTTAGTTTATGCCTATACCCAAATTCTTCAAAGTACTTTTTCTCTCTTGTTCATAGTGAAAATCATAAAAGAATCAAAACTTCACTCCACTTTAAAGGGGATGGCCTGGAAACAACACTTTTTGCAATGTTTATTAACACCCAAGTACAGTCAGTTTCCTAACAAGTGTAAATAAATGGTTGCTTTAAGAGACTTTCCTAGTTGGAAAAAAGAGTTAAAAAATCTGAGATAACCATGTAGATCACTTTAAAGTGGGGAGAAAGTTTGTAACTCAGGAGGAAAATGGGCCAAGAAATCCAATGTGCATAAGCCAAAGTCAAGCTCGTCTCAAAGTTTAGTCTTGTTTACCTGAAACTGTGCCTACACCTAGAGATCAGAGAGATTAGTAAGGTAATTTTCACTGAATCATAAGATTTCTACCAATAAAGCTAGAGCAATTCATAATTGCTATATTTATACATTCCTCAAACAGCACAGGCATATTTGGAGGCTGGGGCTATTTCTGGTATTGTTGTTTACAGAAAATTGTTAAAATGCCCTAGCTCTGTTTAAACATTTGTTTTTAGAGAGACAGAAAGAGAGAGAGAGAGAGAGAGGATGCATGTGAGTAGAGGGAGGTGTAGAGGAAGAGAAAATCCTCAAACAGACTCCCTGCTGAGCATGGAGCCAGAGTTGGGGTCTATCCCAGGACCACGAGACCATGACCTGAGCTGAAATCAAGAGTTGGATGCTTAACGGACTGAGCCACCCAGGCACCCCATTTAAGAATTATACTTATAACACAGAAAAGAAAATTAAAGGTCAGAGAGGTGACAGAATTTTGAGAAAAACTAGGGACCGAACTAAAGCCAAATTTTCCTTTTTTTGTTTTTGTTTTTTTTGTGTGTGTTGTTTTTTGACAATAAACCCTATGAATTCTCAAATAAACTACACTAGATTTAGGATTTCATTTTTTTTCCCTGCATACAAATACTACAAAGAAGGAATTTGAAGTTGTTTTTAAGTTACATGTTTTGTTTATTGGACTGTCAAGGGTATGGGATGCCTAGATGGCTCAGTCAGTTAAGCCTCTGCCTTCAGCTCAGGTCATGATCCCTGGATCCTGGGATTGAGTCCCACATTCAGGCTCCTTGCGCAGCAGGGAGCCTGCTTCTCCCTCTGCCTAAAACTCCCTCTGCTTGTGCTCTCTTACTCTCTCTGACAAATAAATAAAATCTTAAAAAATAAAAAAAAAGGAAAGTCTAGGACAGTGTTCATACTATAGGTTAAAAATCCCTCAGGAGGTCATAAAATCTATATAGTAATTCAAGACCCTTTTTTTTTTTTTTAAGGATTTTATTTATTTGACAGACAGAGTTCACAAGTAGGCAGAGAAGCAGGCAGAGAGAGAGGAGGAAGCAGGCTCCCTGCTGAGCAGAGAGCCCAATGTGGGGCTCAATCCCAGGACCTGGGATCATGACCTGAGCCCAAGGCAGAGGCTTTAACCCACTGAGCCACCCAGGCGCCCCAAGACCCTTTTTTTTTTTTAAGACAAATAGAATGTCAACAGCACTTTATCAAGTGTTGTATAACTAACTGCTCTAAAACTTAGTAATTAAAATAACCTAATCATTAGTTTTTTCTTGGTTCTGTGAGGCAGAATTCTAACAAAAGCCTTGGAGAAAAATTGTTTCTGCTCCAAGTAATCTGGGGTCTTAGCTGGGATCCTTCAAATGGCTGGTTGTTGGAATGACTTAGAAAACTCATCAGATTTCCTGGGCCAGAAAAGGGGCATAATATCACTTCACCATGTTCCATTGCCAAAAGCAGTTACAGAGCCAGTCAAACTTCAGGAAAAAGGGACACAGACCTCACTTCTCTATACATGGAATTCTAAGAGGATGTCTTAAAAATTAGTGGGCATTTTTAGTCTACCAAAAATATTAAGTTTTATTTCATATAACTTGTTTTTATTGTATATATGAAAGTATATTCTTGATTAAGTTATGCTTCTTTTGGTGAGTAATGTTCAAAAATTTTTGAAAGCCATTGCAATTCCATTTTTGTGCCAATTTTAGTTATTATCCTCAATTTTACTTTATTCCAAAAATATACAAGTTACTGTATCTAATTTGTATTAATCTTCTAAACAAGCAAATAAAAGTATTATATATACCAAATTGTATATACACAATCTGTTTACACATTTAAATTTTCTAGTTAAGAATACTACAATAATTGTTATTCTGAAAGCATTTATTTCAAAATATTTCCAAATTCTCTCTAGATACTATCTAATAATAATAGAAAGGAATAAGCACTGGGTTTTATTTTTCTCTTATAGGTATGAGATGTAAAGGATAAATGGCTACAATACAAAAACAAAATATGTATGAAATAATAAATTGATGACATTTGCAAAATAATTATTCTAAGAAGTCATTTACTTGTAGACCTTTTTTATAGATATCACTTATAGCCAATTGACAGAGGACATAAGGCTTAAAAAGTGAAGTATCTAGCCCAAATCACACAACCTATTGGTAGAATTGAAATTTAACATAATTATTACATAATTCTATAGTTCAAAAATACTATATCTATCCTCTTTCCTGAAGGTTTTCTGAATCTCAGACCAGCAAATTATTTTCCCATATTACCACTTTATAAGATCATATAAAGCATATAAAATACTACAGATGTTATTAAAAATTTAATTCTATTTATTATGTTCTTAAAATGTGTTACTAAAGCATTAGTAGGTTCTTTGCGGTGCTCCTACAGCACTAAAAGAAAACTCCCAAAGTGAAGGACACATTAAGAGTGTTCACTTAATTGTCTTTCTTCAGATTAAAAAAAAAAAAAAACTTAAAAAAGTAGCAATTTTGTTTTGCATAAATACCGAAAGAGAAATGCCCTGATTCTTGGTAATCCATTTTAATATCAGATGATTATATTAAAAATGCATTTTTTGTATTTAATTTTATTTCTTTTATTTCCATAGTTGGTATGTTAACTCTAAACTTAGCAGGAGATAAATATTAGTCAATCAATCTCTAAGTAGTACTCTTTGAAATATAATATTAATAAATTACTATTAGTGGGAAATAACTTGTTGAAAAGATGTTACGGACTCCTTTTTGCTGTTTAGAGTGGAAGGCAAAAATGAACAAAAATATATGCACAATGAATAAATGCATAAACAAATATTTTTGTAAAGTAGCTAATGTATATTCATCACAGCATTTTATATAAACTATAAACATACAGAACCAGAAACACTGAAAATAACCTGATGCAGCAGGTAGGTGGGAAGTACACAAATTTAATGACAAGTAACTTAAATATTTAAGTTATTGACAAGGGTTTAAAGTATATAATTTGCCTCCACCTATTAAAACTGGTTCATCCTTGCAGGAGTTTTCTAATGTTATGTAGGGATGACCACAAATTTAATACCTTAAAGCAACATATATTATCTTGACAGTTCCCATGCACCAGAAGTCTAATTAGCTGGGTCCCCTGCTAGGTTTGAACAGGGTGAAATCAATGTGTCAGACTCTCCTCTCAGATTCGGCGCCTCATTCTAAGCTCACAGGTTGTTAGCATGATTCATTTCCTCATAGTCACATTCTTGCTAGCTGTTGGCCAATGATCACTCTCCACTCATAGAGGCCATCCACATCCCCTTGCCACTTGGCTCCATAAGCAGTTTGCAACAATGCTATTGTTTTCATCCAGGTCAGCTGGAGTGAGTCTATAACCTCCTATCCCTTCCCAGTCTGCTTAGATGAAGTCATGTATTTATAATATAATCGTGGGACTGAGTATCTCTTCATATCCACAGGTTCTACCCATAGTCAAGAATAGCAGTTTATTCAACTGGTGTGTAGGAGGGAGCAGGAATCTTGGAGGCCACCTCAGAATTCTACCACAATTCTGTATTATTACATAAAGTAGACGTTAAAAAGAAACATTTACTAATTATTGTGCTACAATTTAACATTCATTCATCTGTTTATAATATGAATATGCCATATGATAGCCACCATGGGTTTAAAGCCAAGTAAAATATGATTCATGTCCTAAAGCATGCACTCTACTGAGAAAGGACAACTAAATCAACAATTAACCTATTAAATGATACGGCTGATATAAAATGCATTGAGATCATAAAGGAAGGGGGTGTAATTTGAACAGTTGGGTGCAGAACTCATTATAAATTGATACTTCAAGTTTTAAAAAATATATAGGAACTTGATGAATAAATAAAGAGAATTCCAGGAAGAGGAAAAATAATGTAGCAAGAAGGATAAGAAATACTATAGGAAATGTTAAAGAAGTACAAATAGTTTGATATATCTGGAGATAAGAGTGCCTATAATGTGATTGTAGCTTCAGCTATAATCCCTATACTAAGAGGATCTATACTGACTTAACTAGAACTAGGATGAATTATATTGAATTATTTAGAACTAGATCATAGACGTCAGATTAGGTTACATTGTAAGCAGTTTTTATGGATAAAATCAGTATCTTATGACATGCAGTAAACATCAGTGTCTTAGAACATTTTTTTAAATTTATTTAAAGAAAATTTATAAGGCATAAGATAGGTTTTACTCCAAACATTGACCATAGTAATTTCTATATTATATGGTAATCTGTTGTAGAGAAATTTCAAAGATTATAACAGGTAAAAGAACTAGCATAAAGGATTGCATAAATTTGATGCTATAGACACCTAATACTAGTCATAGTGATGTCTAAAGTTACAATAAAGCACAGTATCCAAAAAGAAGCTAGTTAATTAATTAAAGTAAGATAATTTGACCATCTTTTCCTGTGTCCAGATCTCGGAAACTTCTATTACCTCCAAAATGTAAATAACTTTGAATGTCTTACATTGTCATAATGAAGTTTCTCTGCTAGTTTTGTTTTCCGACCTAATCATTTATTTTTCCATCCGCGTTTTTTGGCCCTCTGAAATGACCAGAGAGCTTAAACCTAGATAACGTGGTAATCAGAAGAAAAGTCTCAGATAAATGTCTATGATATCAGAAAGAAAAACTATGTGAAGTTAACTCTCCTTTATTCCATAGCTAAGGGGAGGCAGTATTTGCTGTGGTTAAAAGCAGGGACGCTGCTGTCAGGCTGCTTGAGTGTGGATTCCTTCTTTCTTTCTTTCTTTTTTTCTTATTCTTTTTTTTTTTTATTTCTTTTCAGCGTAACAGAATTCATAGTTTTTGCACCACACCCAGTGCTCCATGCAACGCGTGCCCTCCACAATACCCACCACCTGGCTCCCCCAACCTCCCACCCCCCGCCCCTTCAAAACCTCAGGTTGTTTTTCAGAGTCCATAGTCCCTCATGGTTCATCTCCCCCCCAATTTTATTTAGCTATAGGAATTGGGAAAATTCATCTCTGTTAAGTAGAGATAATGACTTGATTGAGGTACACAGATGGGTGACAAAAGAACTGAGAGTTGTTATGTAGGGTGAGAATCCCCCTGTCAACATCTGTTTTCTGCACAGTCAAGCCCAGTTCAGAACATGGCTGTTTTCAACGCATCAGAAGCCTCACAAGCAATCTGTGATCAATAGCTAAATATTTTATGGTATGCCAGGGTCCGAACACAGCATGGCCATTGAGGGAATAGGTCTTAGAACTGGTAACCTAATGAATATTGGGAAAGAGTGCAGATTTTTAAAAATAGGACTTAATAAAATAGTCTCAGTATCGTCATTTAACTCTAATAAGTGCCTCTGTGTGGGGAGGGCAGGTATGAGGTCTGTAATAGATTCAATGTGATATTATAACCAACAAGCCAGCTAAGGTTTAGCAGTGAAAAAAAGAAAATCCCAAGAGATTTTTAAAAATGATGGAAATCATGGCATCTCCTTCCCATCAGGTTAAATTCATAATCCATAGTGCACAATCCTCTGTGGCTAGCTACAAAGACAAACCTCTTCATCGGAGCTCTTCACTCCACTTCTGCTCAGTGCTCCAGGCCTGCTAAGGGGGCACGATGGCTTCACACACATGGAGTGCCCTACCCAGCATCGTTCGGCCTATCCCTCTAACTGAAACATGCAATAGCTTACAAAGAGAACAGCATAGAAGCGCTCTGTATGGCAGTGAAATGTAGCCTTGACCATTCCATGTGGCCCTGACTCCAAGGCTGCCGTTTGTTTTACAAGCTTAAATTCATTTCATAAGGGACTATCCAAATGCTTTCTGAGTGACAGACAATATTTCACAAAACTGTGACACCTTTTCTGGCCTCCGCATAAGTCTCCCAAAGCAATTAAAATTTTTGAAATAGTAGCTGTTAAAAATAAAAAAAAAACAACAAATAAATAGTTTAAAAAACCAATGAAGAAGATTAGAATGAGCCATATCCTCTTTTTCATATTTACATTCAAAATTTTAATGGCACTTGACTCTGAAATCATTCCAGTAAAGCGGAAAATTAATATTTTAATATGTCTACCACTCCAGCAAGTAGAAATAAGTAAAGTAGAATAAGTAGTAGAGAAGAAAATGTTTTAGTATTAACTATATTTATGAATATTTATCACTCCTACCCATCAAGTAGCTGCTTTTTAGTGTGCCCATTCACTGATATATACAGTAAATCACTGCAGAACCCACACTAGCAATTGTTTTACATTTTATAGAAAAGAGAGTGACAATTTCCTTTTAATATTCTTTTGATTAGATTTTGTCATAATTTTTTATTGAGTGAATCCAAATAAGTGAAGCATAGCTAATAAAAAAACATTATCCAATAGGTTTTTCATGGAATGGCACCATTCTTATCAGTTCTTTTTCATCTAGATGGGAGATAACAGAAAAACAGGAGGAAATAAAATGGCATAAGATGGCTTTACTGTGTGTGATAGTGTCTGGAAATTTGTTTTGCTTCAGGGTCAAGAATTGTAAAAATTTGACCCATATGACTATTATGTATATTCATTTATTCCTGGAAGGAGCAGGCTGACCAAGTGATGTATTAAAATAAGAAAACAGTAAAAAAGCAAAAGCAAATAATAACTGGTAAGTTAATTTTTATAGTATACAAAAGGAATTAGAATTTTTAAAATCTGTGTACACAATTAGTTATGGCATTAACAGTAGAGCTACCTATAGGATAAGCATATATCCACGGTATCAGTGACCACTCTTCACTGTAATTGGTCTTACAGCTTCTAAATATTATAAGGGAAGACTCTCAATGGCACACGGTTTTGATGGCACCATTTAGTAACTCTTCTGCCTTGGCAACAACTTTACCCCAAAGAGGGTTGCCATAATTAAAACACAAAAATGATCAAGACTTATCTCCAGGAGGACAGCTGAAAAATTAATAAAAACATAGTAGATTGAGCTAAGTTAGAGGAATATAATTTTATTCTCTATGAGCTAAGTTCACCTTAGCTAAAACATGGAATATATAAAATAATTTATATATTGGACCTTGAACTATTCCTACCATGAAGTTAAAATTAGCCTATTATGTTAGCTATATCATTATTACTGTTTTCATCTTGTCTCAGAGACTTATTCTCGAGCCAAATATTTTTCAAAAATTTATTTCAAACAGCTCCTTCTGCTCCTATAAATCTGCACATACAAGTACATATACATTTACATGTATATACATATATGTGCATATACATACATATATAAAGCAAAATCTCTGCAAAATTCATATTTAAAAATAAAAGGTAAAAGGTATGAAATTCCTATATTTGAAAATAATGCAAGCACTTAACTTTTTTGTTGAAAAAGAGAGAAATGATTCATTCACTATGAATGCAGGAAAATTGGGCCAAGAGACCACTCTAGTTAAGAAAATAATCTGTCCATATACTCAAATATGAGGAGAACTTTTTACCAAAATTTTTCTTTTTAAAAAACAGATTTACCTTTTAATGATCTTAAAATATTTTCTATTTAAGGGCATTCTTTCAATTGTATTCTAAATAGCAATGTTCTGTTTGAGAAAGGCACAACAGACAGAAATAACCTCAATCAATGCTATTTCTGGATCTCTGAGAAGTAATACAGTAAAAAGAAAAAAATAGGAAAAGGAACTTAGAAGTTTATCATCTGCAGAGAAATCAATTATGTGTTGTATGAGAACAAAACAAACTAGGGTTGCCGGGGGAAGGGGGTAGGGAGAGGGTGGTGGGGTTATGGACATTGGGGAGGGTATGTGCTATGGTGAGTGCTGTGAAGTGTGTAAACCTGGCAATTCACAGACATGTACCCCTGGGGCTAATAATACTTTATATGTTTATTAAAAAATTTTTTAAAAAGATTTGCAGAAAATTTTCAAATTAAAAGTGAGATATGCTATCACCTTCTAAGAGTACACTGTAAAACCAGCCACTCACAATTACTTGTTCCTAGATATTATGGTGAGCTAAATAAAATTATATAATGAAAAAAAAAAAAAAGAGGGATTTGGACCAAAAAAAAAAAAAAAAAAGAGTTGTGTGAGACATCTTTAAAAAGGAACCCTTCAGGGTGCCTGGGTGGCTCAGTGGGTTAAAGCCTCTGCCTTGGCTCCAGTCATGATCCCAGGGTCCTGGGATGGAGCCCTGAGTAGGGCTCTCTGCTCGGCGGGGAGCCTGCTTCCCTTCCTCTCTCTCTGCCGGCCTCTCTGCCTACTTGTGATCTCTGTCAAATAAATAAATAAAATCTTTAAAAAAATAAATAATAAATAAAAAGGAACCCTTGTAGATATCAGTTTGGAAATGGACAGAGCAAGCAGCAAGTGACACTGAATAATCACAATTATACATTCTCAGAATTAAAACATGATAATAAAATGAACTGTCCTCATGCTATGTAAAGGATATCCTGTAACATGAGAGAAAATTGGTTCAAAAAGCATTATACCTCATATAACTCAAGACAGAAATAAAGATGCTGCTGGAGGACCCCACAATGCAGGTGCAGGTAATGGCAGTAATGCTAAAGGTACAGGTGATGGTCTGAAAAAATTATTAGTATATTGTGAGACCAACAAAAGTAACTTGTCTAAATAAATATTTTATATATGTAATTTTAAATGCCTATATACTTAAATAGTATAAATATATATTTTAATTGCTAAAAGTATTTATTTAATATAACTCTATATATTCTTGCTAGAAAAAAAAAGTGTCTGGCTAGTTAGTTGCATATATAAGAAGTATATGAGCATATAAAATACTTTAGAGCACATGTAATTAAACTAGACAAGTAAAAATATTTAATAGAGATATCCTTAAATTCTCCTGATATTTTTCATTAAAGCAAATACTTGGTTTCCAAAAAGATGGTCCCTCCTTGGTGTTTTCACTATTGGAATTGATAAATGTGCCATGGTTTATAAAACAGGAATAGAACATTAATCTCACTTAATTTTACATCTCCTACCAAAAGTACTGAATGTATGACACTCTTCAAATACAAAAGGGTAACTCCAAGGGAAGGAAATGGGACTGGGAAATAGCTCTAATGTGAATCCATCCTGTTGTTTTTCCATTACCATTCGTACTAAACTGTATACATGACATTCTTCTCTCATCTCCAGGGCATACACATGGGCAACAGATCACAAGTACCACATAAAAGCATTTTCTGACTAAAGTGGTTCCATTTACATATGAAGTATTACTAAGATTTACGACAAGATCTAAGGTTTTCAGATTTGATCATTCTTTTCTTTGATAGCCAGTAAACTGAATCCCAAACAAGTACTAAGAACATGACAATTTTCTCCCTCATCTAGGCTGTTGGAGAATGACACTTACTGGAAAAGGTATGGGTTCTATGTAGACAGACATGAATTAGAAACTGGTCTCCATCAATTGTCAATGTGACCGTAAGCAAAGTACATAACTACTTTTATAAGATTACTACTTTTATAACATAACTACTTTTATAAGTAGTTTATAAGATAAACTACCTTTATAAGATAAGTTTTCACCACACATAACTGTGGTTGAAAACTTCAATTAATCATAAAACATTTACTAACCACCTACTATGTGTCAGCTACTATGCTAGGGGCAAGCACAAAATATTTATAGGTGGAGAGAAGGGAAGAGGGGCAAAGAGAGAGGAAGAGAAAACAGATGCTTTATCTATGCATGCAGAGTTTGTAGTCTATGGGAAGAACAAATTTAAACAATTCATAGAATCAAAGTGATAAGACGAAAAGCACTTTCATAAGAGAATTTCCTTACTTTTAAAAGGACATTCTGCTGTTTAACTGAAAATTAATAATAGAAAAATAATAATAAATAGTAAATGCAATAAATGTAGACAAAATAGCTTTGGGGGGGAGGGACATTTTTAGAGAACAGTCCTAGACTGGGTTCACCAAGAGGAGACCTTAAGGCAAGAACTTCAAGCATGTAGGGGCCCCTGAGGGGCGCAGTTAACTGTCTGCCTTTGGTTGGGTCATGATTTCAGAGTCCAGGGATCCAGTTCTGCATCTGGCTCCTTGCTCAGCGGGGAGGCAGCTGTTCCCTCTCCCTCTGCTCCTCCCGCCCTTCTCATGCTTGCTCTCTCACTTGCTCACTCTCTCAAGCAAATAAAGTCTTAAAAAATAAATAAGTAAATAAAAATGAACTTCAAGCAAGTAGTTTATTTAGGATATGATTCCAGAAGGAAGTAGGACAGTGACAGAGAAAGCAAAATAAATAAATAAATAAATACACCACCAACAACCAATGAAAGGTGTTCACTAATGAGGGAGTTACAACCATGAGTAACTGCAGCTCAGTCCCACTGAGAACAGTCAGAGAAACTATGTGAAACTGAAATAGAATCACTACACAAGACAGCTGAACAACAGGTTAACTAATGAATTTTTGTCCATTGACAACTACTCCCCAGTGGGTGACAGTTGTTCCTGGGAATATAAACTCTCTTCTACTTCTAGGTTATACCTGGCCTGTGGCTGGGCAACTTTCTTAATACCTTCTGGTAGAAAAGATAAAGGTGCTTGAGATGGGAATTTTTCAGAATGCAGGAAACTATCATAGCCTTGGGGAATTCAGGTGGGCAAAGGACAATGGGGTAGATTTCAACTGCATATGCTTCAAGATATTGAGATATTTTATCCATAAAAATTGAGTATTTCACACTTTTGCTCCAACAGTCCTAGTCATCAAACATATCAGTTTTTTTTTTTTTTTACAGTTCCCTTTGACTCTATATCCAACCATAACAAAATTCCTAAGTGCCTTAGGTACAACTTCCAGCTCAATTGACTACATAGTACAGTTTAGGGACAATATGAGCTGTTAAATTTCTCATTCAGGCAGCTCTTGCTCAGTCTTAAACTAACTCCACCAATTCTATAAGAACAAGATGTTCAAACAGCTTCCTTTCTTTCAGCTGCCATTGTCCATTTGGCTCCATAGAGTTCTGCTGTTACCCACCCCCATCCTCTTGCAAAACAACTACATAGAGCAATAGCTTTACTGTCTTTCCTTATTGTCTCCAATGACAAACAAGGAGGTTCTTTGTATTTTTAAGGTACAAGTAATCACTCAGTGAAACATGAAAAGAATAGAGAAAATATTCACCTAAAGGAAACATTATAGAGTCCTTAGTTTGACAATGCAAAAAAAGCAGGAGATTCAAAGTCAGATAAGTCAGGTTTTAAATTCTTGCTTCTCCTTTCTCTAACTATCTCATTTTAGGACATTAACTTACCCCTGAGAGCCCCAGTAAAATTGGTAAAACCCCAGTGAAATATCATTGGTAAAATAGGGATGTATCTCATAATGATATGGTGAGGTATAGTCAAATAACATATACAATATGCCTAGTACAATGGCAAGTACATAGGACACATCCAATAATGAAGACTATTATCACCATTAATAACAATCATTGTCAAGTCATTATGTTTACATGCCAAAAACCATGAAGATATCAATGAATCTTTCTGAAAATTATTATCAAGTAGATCATAAAACTATTTTAATTTCCTTCAAAGACAGATATTACTTATCCAATTTATTTGCTGCTATACACTATATTTCTTTGGCTTATTATGTGTTAATCCATAGGGTTGAAAGAAGAGAAATAATTTTACGTACTACATAATAAAAATTTAAATCAAAGAGAGTGTCTCTATCTAAATTTCAACAATGGTGGGGATATGTTAAAAATATGTTAACAAATATATGTCTTAAGTCCACCCATGGAAGTACAACTCCTGATATTACTTATTAATATCACCACCAAGTCTTATATCACTACTTTGAACCTTTCAATATGTGAGTATTTTAGATCACTACTTTGAACTTTGAATCTTGAAAGATTTTTCTGAAAGTATATAAGAGTATGACTAAGAGCAGAAAAAGACCAAGAATATTTAGTTAAGTTCCCCTACATGGGAAAACAAGTCCATTTAATTGTTTGAGACAAAACCCTCCAATCCCTTAGAGTATTTAGAACTCCCTGGTTCCTCTTCAAATATATGTGCAGTTATCCTCCATTTGAGATAAACCAGTAGAACTTACATTCTTTTACTATTCACTGTAAGTTATAATGATGCTGGATATTAACATTTCCCATTAATATAGGCAGGATTTCCAAATACAATGTTGTTTACTTCTCATCTATATCTACATCCAAAAGAGAAACATTAAACATAGTACTAGGTTTCTTAAAAATCAAATGATTCACATCAATTTATGGAGAATGAATATTGGAAAGCTTTGCCTCTTTATTTGTTTTGAAGGTATCAGGGTTACATATAAGGACTTAGTTAAAATAATATGTTGCTTCCATATATGTTTTGGAGGTTTTCTAATTGCCCACCTATTTACAAAGGTCATCATTCACTAGTGTGATAGTTCCAAAAACTTGGCACCTTACTTATAAGGGGCATTTTTCTTGTACAGAATCTTGGAGGTTACGCACCATACCTGTGTAAGTAGGAAGAGGAAAAGATTGATGAGTAATAAAAACATTACCTACAGGCTGACAGCACCAGAGAGTAAGGATTTACTCTAAATTGGAGTGAAAAACGTCTTACCACTGGGAAAGGATAACCAGTAAATGGCCTCAAATAGGAAAAAGAACATGAACTCAGCCATTTGGAAATAATAATAAAAATTCATGCTGTTCTTTCATTATATAAGGAACTTATTACCTAAAGTATTTTATTATATGTTATGGGGATTTCATGATGAATAAGAAAAAAATCCTACCTCAATGAATTTTGTTCTTTAGAAGAAATCACATATATTTTTTATAAAAGGTAGAAAGTACTCCACCCACTTTTTAAAATACAGAGCTCAACAAAAATTTGTCACTCATTTATAGAATATGAAAAAAATTATTTGTAATTACTCCAAAATGTTTATTTTTCCTACTCGGAATCAACAAATATAAATAAAAAATGGCTGTCTCTTATCATGTTCTGTGTTCTCTTACCATGTTCTGTGGTTCTTTTGTAGTTGTACAGAATTTATTATATTTTCACTGCATAATTTATATATTTTCACAATATATATTAAATATATACTTTTCACTATATACTTTAATATGTCTTAATTATGTCTATTTACTAGATCAGTTTGCATCTTACAATGGATAGTGGAATTCTACTGGTACCTTTGTATGTCTTTTTTTTCTCCTTCAAATCTATTTATCTTATGCATACCTGATAGTAGTGTTAGTCAGGGCATAATTACCATTTTTTATCATTAAATAAGGGCATGTGCTGCTTTTTATCATTAATGAAATTTTCCATTGTAAAAATCAACTTTTTTAATGCATATTTATTATTTTTATTATTTTTAATGCATAATTTGGTGTTTGTTCATAGTTTAAATCATAGTCTCAAGGATATACAAAAGTGAGGAACAAAATAACAAAAATCTCTACTTTTACAGAAGGCAACTACTAGTGAAAAAGACTAATTGTAAAAAATTAATATCTAATAAATAGTACATTCTTTATAATATAAAATGTTAAGTAAGCAGCATAAAATTTATACATAATATATGCTATACTGTCAGGTATATATGGTGCTAACACTTTGACCAAGAAATGTGGCAAGATGAGGGATTTGAAAGTAACTAGATTGGGAGTGTATGGAAGTATTTTACATAAGTTGTCAATCAAAGAAGGAATTTCTAAAGAGGTAACATTTGAATACAGATGAGAATGAAATAAAATAATGAGCTCTGCAAATCTTTAGGGCAAAAGTGTTCCAGACCAAATGACCAGTTGGAACAAAGGACCTAGGTTAGGCATATACTTAGTAAATTGAAGGAACAAGAAAGTTAAATCACAGTAAGTCAGAAGGGCTCATAAGGGTCAGATGATGTGGAACATTGTATTTTATGGAAAACACTTAGGATTTTATTCTTTAAATGTAATGAGAACCTTCTGGAGAGTTTTAGAGAAATGATAGGAAATCATTTATGGTTGAGAAGGTTCATTGTCTGCTGAGCAGGGAAAAGAATATACTATATGCAGGGAGAAGGCTGAGGAGGGTATTGCTATCCTATAGGCCCGTTATGGTAGCTTACTAGATAAAGGAAGCTCGTGGAGTGCAAGACTTATAGTGTGTATTTATTTTCCTCATGCCTAGGAGAGGACATGCCACAAAGTAAGCACTCCAAAATACCTGAAGGGTGAATAAAATAGTGATGACATCAGAATTTTAGTATGAGACAGGAAGTAACTAAAAACTGAAATTTTCTTGAAATACCTGTATTTTGTTATAAAGTTTACAATATAACAATACCTTAGTACAATAGATGAACTTTAAATGAAGTGCCTAAAAGAGATTAAATTTTTCCTCAATAAACCATACCAGGCAGATCATGAAAGTTCTAACAAGTGGAGATATTTCCTCTGATATACTTTAATACATCACTTAATATAAAAACCAAACTTGGTAACATTATTGATGTAGAATGATAACAATGTATTATATTTTAATCAGTTTCTTTTCATAAGGGTCATACTGTCACATGGTATGTTAACAAGAAGTCTCAGAGGGAGAGAAAGAGGACTTCTAAAACTGGGTGACCTTTGACAAAACTTTGAGTTTCTTACTGATAGATTAGGATCAACTTTCTGTTTCCTCTAACTCAGAAGGTTATTTATTACAAGAAACCAATATCTGAAAGCAATTTGATAAGTTCCATGTGCTATAAATTTATAAACTATTATTACACCAACATATTACATGAAGTTAGTTAACATGGCACATGTGATGGGGACTTTATGTCCCTTGTACCTCTTGTTACTGTATTATTGCCCTATATATTGGACCATCAAGTCTTTTATATATTGCCTTTTATATATTGTTTTCAATCCTATTTATTTATTTTATTCTCATAGTCAGTGACTCCCAAACTTAACCACACATTAGCATCATCTGATGAGCTCATTAAAACAGATTGCTGGGTCCCACTCCCAGGATTTCTGAACCCTTATCTCTTCATAAGGTCTGAGAAGTTTTTTTTTTGAGAATTTTTATTTCAGCAGATAATGTCTCCGCTACTATTCTGGAGACCACTTTGAGAACTACTTCTTATGGAGATAATATCATCTGATAGGGTTAAGGAAAAATGTTATTTTTTTATTGGAATGAACTGTCTCTCAATCATTTTGTACCCAGAATCTCTCTGGAACAATGTACAACCAAGAAAATAAACACTTCTTGTGGAAAAAAAACTCAAGTACTCTCAAACAAATCTGAACATTTTTATGACTGACATACTCTTGTCAGATGGGAACTCTTCTGAATGAGCTAAAGATATAAATCTAAATTCTAAGTGGCAAAGACAAATCCATCTCTTACTAAAGTTGAAAGTTGAAATTAACTATCTATTATTAATTATATTAAAATCACCAAAGTGTAAGATTAGAGGTGTCATGTCCAGCACTTATATATTACTTCTTTATTCAGAGGAGTCAAATTACTTTAGTGTAACTATAGTTTTGATAATATATTTCTTTACTGTAACTAAAATAAATCAGTAATTTTTAAAAAGCAGTTGAAGAATCTATTGGAAGTATAAGAAATATTCTACCAAAATGTTTTTGGAGAAATTTTACAATAACCACAAAGAGAAAGGAATCTGGGTAGAGACATATAGTTCATTTTTTATGATCCATCCTCTCAGCTTTAGAAAAATTAAAACCACTTAATGAAATACTAGTTAAATTTCAAGAACTAGGTTCTACTTCCAAAATTTCTATTTAAATAGCATATACCTTCATTTCCCTCTATTACATTATTATGGGTATTAATGACTGCCTTCTCCTTAGTATAGAAGCATGATACTGTCCTCCCCGGACTCCAAATGGTTCTTCAATATTTACATATTAAAGAAAAAAACTATTCTTAACACCCATCCCTGAGCCAAAACTTTCTATGAAGAAAAAAATAATAGGGACAAATAAATATACATACACACCTATATGCGCACACACACACATTCAGGAATGAGAGAGAGATGAAAGAAGTAAAGAACAATGATATATCATTTTCTGTGCATTCCAAAGAAAACTTGGTCCTTTCTTTTTTTTTTTTTTTAACTCTCCCCCATAGACAACAGTGCCCCCTAAATTCAGTTAATGTCTGATCATGATACGATTAATTTGACAATATGCCAGGTCCAAGGCTTTAACAAATAAATAGAGAAACTACAAAGTAGGCGGGCAAAATACAGAAAACTTGATTTAAGAAAATAGAAGTTTTGCTTCTAACTGGGGGAAAATTTGAATTAATATTAAAAGATCTACTCCTTCTATGTTGTTTGTCTATGTGGGTGTGGGTATTTAGTTGTTACCTTAACTCTTGGTCAGAAGGCTTATTATTACCTAACTCAATTTTGAATGGAATGCTGCTACTGCTTCCCTTTTCCCTTTGGGGCTTCAATATACCTGGATACTAGGATTTCTGAGTGCACATAAAAACCACTGCAGTTTCAGACCCTTACCATGGTTCTTTAGATAATTTGAAGAAATGCTGAGGAAAAACATATCCTATGTTATAAAGAAACTTAATATTACTCTCTTCTAGAAATTCTGCATAATAATGAAAAACAGCTTGCTAATGCTAGAGTCTCTTTCCTTTAGAGATGATTTGCTTCAGTGGAGTTGTCATATTAACTTGGACCCCCTCTGAGAGTCTTCCCCCTCAACTGCCAACATTAGTATTTCCATTCTGGGCATGTCAGTTCTATTGGTTCAGTTTCAGGTTTTGGTCACAGGTGAGATGTACAATTCTCAGGTGCCAGAAGATGGGGAAGGTTCTAGTGAAGCTTGAACAACCACAGTTCAGTAGAGACCAGAATGACTAATCTCACTGCTACTTATTCAGAATTAGTTTTCCACAGGTGACAAAACAAGTCTCAGTAGAGACTTCAGAGCATTAGTATCTGCCTCCAAATGCCTGAGAGAATTGTACTCTTGAATTCATTTATAAAGATGTGCTTCCCTACAATAAAAACAAGTTTTACAGTTTAAAACTAAGATAGAAATCCCTTAATAAATCCTTAAATTTCTTACCCCTATTGTTTAAAGGAACAACCAATCAAGCATAGTACATTCATTAAAACAGCCTCTTTCTAAAGTGCTTTGAAAATATTTATGAAAGAAATATTTGGGAAGAAAATATGCCAATAGTTCAGCCACTCCTATCCAGGAATAAATAGGCCCAATTGCTTTATAAATTGCTGTAGAAAGTATCAATATAATGTATAATTTCAAATGCTTATTCTGGAATCTAAAAATCTATATGCATTTCCATTAGAAGATAGAAACTTTTATTGAGCCAGAGCCCCCTTGGGAAATTCTGAGCTTGCACGCCAAGACTCTTGGCCACTGGCCATGTGTCTGTTCCTCCACCCTCAGAGAAAGAAAAGCCTTCATAAATTGTCAGTAGTGTTCCTGCTTCATTGGAATCACAGAATATTTTATTCCAAAAAGATAATTTTCATGAGTTACAACAATGAAGAAAATGAAAGAACAGACCATACCAGAAAACTCTCATATGTCTTTCTCTCTTGAAATATTATGCATACTCACTACTTTATAATAATTCTATTAGGGACTAGGTTGTAAGTTTCCCATGACCACAAATAAAAGTTGTGACTTGAAGTGATTCCTGTTTTAAATGCTTAATTTTAAGTAAAAATAAACACTTTACCTCAGCAAAGAATTGGCCAAGCAGTGCCCATGGATCTTAATAATGGAAAACATTTTCCTTGTTTGCCCACCAAAAAGCAGGAGTGGGCTAGGATGAGGTGGGATGCATAGTGCATGTATATGCACTGAGTGTTGTAAGTCTTCTTCTATTCAGACTTCTGAAATGAATAAAAGAATCTCCATTCTAGTAGTAGTTGAGGAAACAAGGAGGATTATATTCAATTACTGCTTTGAAGAAGTTTAAGATATTTAGCAGTATCTTTAACATTTTAATAAGTGAAAAATCATTTTGACTCTTCTATGTTACAGGAGTTTTGACTCTTATATTCATTCCTTTTATAAAAAGATAATCAAGTTATTAATTCAGAATGTAGAAAGGGTAGTGTCTATTGTAGTTATCCTACACTTTGCAGTAATTACTATAGTAGAGTGGCTTAAAATATGAAGTATCATTTGCTCAAGACTGGGCAATGACTGGCTTTGCAATTCTTGCTTCAGTTCTCTCATGGGGTCATCTTGAATCTTCTTCATTTGCATACTTGTCTGGCACCTGGGCTAGGAATTTTCCAACAGGAATTGGAACAGGTAAGCCTCCTCTGGCATTTCTGTCTCTCTCTTCCTCTCTCTAGTCTTTCCATAAAATAGTCCCATCACTATTGGACTTCACAATGATTGAAGGAACACCCAGAGCTAACTTTCAAAGAGATACCAGGAAAAATCTGTATGCCCTTTGCTAACGTAGGCAGAAACAACAGTGTCATTTCTACTGCATTCTTTTCCTCCAGGCTGTCCCAAAGCATGGTCCATTTTCAAGGGGAGGGGACATTAACTCCTCTTTTTGATAGGGAAAGAGTATTAGAATTTATAAACACCTGGGCAAGCAAGGTATCAAAGAAAAAATTAAAGACAATTATAAAAATCTTGAAAAAAATGGTAACACAACATATCAAAATCTATAGAATGTAACAAAAGTAGTCCTAAGAAGGAAGATTGTAGTTACAAATACACACACCAGGAAAAATAAAAGATCTTAAATAAGCAACCTAATTTTATACCTCGAGGAATAGGAAAAGAACAAGTAAAGCCCAAAGTTAGCATAAGAAATGAAATAATAAAGATTAGAGCAAAAATAAATGAAATAGGAAATAGGAAAATAAAAAAGATGAACAAAATCAATATTTGGTTCTTTGAAGAGGTAAACAAAATTGACAAATTTTTAGCTAAACTAAACAACAGAAAAAGGGAGAAAATGTTAATAGATAACATTATAAATGAAAAAGAAGACACTAAAACTGATACCATAGAAATATAAAGAATCATGAGACTACTATGAACAGCTATATGCCAACAACTTGAACAACTTACAAGAAATGTAAATTCCTATAAACATACAACCTACCAAGACTGAGTCAGAAATAAACTGAAAGTCTGCATAGACCAATAATGGTTAAGGAGATTGAATCAGTAATCAAAAACCTCCTAACAACAACAAAACCCAAAAAGGCCCAGGACCAGATAGTCTCACTTATAAATTCTACCACACATTTAAAGATTAATGTAATCCTTTTAAACAATTTCAAAAAACTGAACAGGAGTGAATACCCCAAAATCATTTTATGAGGCTGGCATTACCCTGATACCAAACCCAGATTAGGATAATACAAAGATACTTATATATAAACTGATATACTTGATGAATATGGATGCAAAAATTCTCATCAAAATACTATCAAACTGAATTCAACAACACAGCTGAGGGATCATACACCATGATCAAGTGGAATTCAACCTTAGGCTATGCATGGGTCACATATGCAAAACAGTAAATAGGATACATCACATTAATAAAAGATATAAACCATATGATCATTTCAATAAATGCAGAAAATTTACTGGACAAAATTAACCATCCCTTCATGATAAAAACTCTCAACATAATAAAAGCCACGGATGATTAGCCCACTGCTAACATAGCCACACTCAATGGTAAAAGGATGAAAATGTTTCCTCAAAGATCAGGAAAAAAACAAGGGTTCCCAATCTCACCACTCCTATTAAACACAGTACTAGAAGTCCTAGAAAGAGCAATCAGACAAGAAAAATGTCTTCCAAATCAGAAAGAAAGAAGTAAAATAGTCATTGCTTTTCCAGATGACATCTTATGTACAAAAAAATTCTAAAGAGTCCACCAAAAACTGTTAGAACTAATAAGCATATTCTGTAAAGTTGTAGGATATAAAGTCAACATACAAAAAATCAGTTATGTTTCCATATACTAACAATGAAGTGTTTGGAGGAGAAATAGAGAAAATAATCCCATTTACAATAGAATTAAAACAATAAAATACTTGGAGATAAACTTAACCAAGGAAGTGAAAGATCTGTGCAATAGCAACTGTAAGATTGATGAAGGAAACTAAAGAAGATACAAATAAATGGAAAGATATCCATGTCCATGGATTGGAAGAATGAGTATTGTTAAAATATCCATACTGTTCAAATCAATGTGTAGATTTAATACAATGACATTTTTTATAAAAATAGAAAGATTGCAATGACATTTTTTATAAAAATAGAAAAAAATGCTGAAATTCATATGAAACCACATAGGACCTATCTGGCCAAAAACAATTCTGAGAAAGAACAAAGGTGGAGGAATTACACCTCCTGATTTCAAACTACTGTACAAAGCTACAATAATGAAAACAGTATGGTACTGACATAAAAACAGATATATAAACCAATGGGATAGAATCAAGAGCCCAGACTAAACCTTTGCATATATTGTCAACTAATATTTGAGAAAGGAGCCAAAGGGTAAAGATAATCTCTTTAATAAGTGGTAACCTTTCTCCCAACAATAGCTAGCCCCTCAAGGTCCTGGAGACCTTGCTTCCAAAATTCCTTAGAGACTTACACCATCCCTAATCCCCTTTGTCCTCACCCACCCATGAGTCCACCCCTACTCTGCCTTTAAAAACACTGATTGTAATCTGGTTCAGGGTCCAAGTCCCTACTCCTCTGCATTCGGTATACTTGGGCCCAAGCTTAAGCTTGTCAAATAAACCCTCCTGTGATTGCATTGGTTAAAATAAATAAATAAAATAAGTGGTGTTGGGGAAACTGGACATTTACATGCCAAAGAATGACTGGATTCCTATCTTTAAACCACTTGTAAAAAGTTAAAAATAGGTTAAGGACTTAAATTTAAGACCTACAACCATAAAACTATGAGTAGAAAACATAGAGGAAGGAGTTCCTTTTCATTGATCTTGTCCATGATTTTATGGATATGATACCCAAAGCATAAGCAACAAAATCAAAAGTAAATATGTGGGACTATATCAAACTAAAAATTTTTTTGCATAGCAAAAAAAATGATAAAAAAAAAAGGAAAGACATCCTATGAGATGGGAGAAAATATTTGCAAGCCATGTGTCTGATAAGGGGTTAATATCCAAGATACATAAGGAACTCGTCAGTAGCTAAGAAGCAAATAATCCAATCTCAAAGTGGGCAAAGGACACAAATTTTTCCAAAAAACACAGTCAAGTGACCAATTGGTCCTTGAAAAAATGCTCAACATCACTAATACTCATGGAAATATAAATCAGAACCACTATGAGATATCGCCTCACACATTTTGGCTTTTACCAAAAGACAAGAATAAATATTAACATGGATGTGGAGACAAGAGTACCCTTATATATTGTTCATAGGAACATGTATTGGTACAGTCACTATGGAAAACAGTATGGGGTTCCTCAAAAAACTAAAAATACAACTACCATATGATCCAGTAATCTCATTTCTGGGTACATATCTGAAGGACATAAAGTCACAATCTCAAATAGACATCTGTACCTCAATGCCTATTGCAACATTATTTACACTAGACAAGACTTGGGAATAATCTAAGTATTCATTAATGGGTGAATGGATTGAAAAATTATGGTATATTGGGGCATCTGGGTGGCTCAGCCAGTTAAGCCTTGGACTCTTGGTTTCAGCTCAGGTCATGAGCTCATGGGTCATGAGACTGAGGTCCACACCTGGCTCAGTGCTCAGTAGGGAGTCTGCTTGAAGTTTCTCTCCCTCTGCCCCTCCCCCTATTTGTGCACACACAGTGTGCACTCTCTTATATAAATAAATAAATCTTTTTAAAAAAATTGTGGTGTGTATATACATACAAGGGAATATTAGCCTTATAAAAGAAGGAGATCCTGTCATTTGCAACAACATAGATGGAACTTGAGGGTATTTTGCTAAGTGACAGAGGCCTAAGAAAGAGAAATACCATATGTAACTTTTATGTAAAATCTTAAAACCTCACAAAAACAAAATAGAAAGGTGGTTTCTAGGGGTGGGGAGTAGGGAGTGTGGAAAATAAGTGAAGGTGGTTAAAGGGTATAGACTCCCAGTTTTTGTTTTTATTTTTGTTTTGTTTTTTTAAGATTTTTAGTTATTTACTTGGGGGGCAGAGAGAGAGAATGAGCGGCAGGGGTGGAGGGTGGCAGAGGAAGAGGAAGAAAGAAAAGCAAACTCTCTGCTGAACAAGGAGCCTGATGTGGGTCTTGATCCCAGGACCCGGAGATCATGACCTGAGCCGAAGGCAGACGCTTAACCGACTGAGCCACCCAGGCACCCCTAAACTCCCAGTTTTAAGATGAATAAAATCTGGGGTTCCTGGATGGCACAGTCTTTAACTGTCCAACTTGGTTTCAGCTCAGATCATGATCTTGAGGCTGGCATCTGGCTCTAAATGCCTTAATTGCCTTAATTAGTAAGATCAGTTCTTTTATCAGCTGGATGAAAATTAGCCCTCAACCATACAGTAACATGAAATAATTAAATATATTCTTGTGTGAATAAGAAATAACAGTTTATGAAGCACCTGGGTGGCTCAATCGGTTAAGCACCTGCCTTCAGCTCAGGTCATGATCTCAAGGTCCTGGGATTGAGCCCTGCAACAGGCTACCACTCAATGAGGAGTCAGCTTGCCCATCTGCCACTACCCCCATGCTCATGCACTCTCTCTTTCTCTCTCATAAATAAATGAAATCTTTTTAAAAAAAAAGAAAAAAGGAATAGCTTATGACTGGGATTTTTAGGTGATTTCCTAATGTCATGGAGGTTTGTCCAGTTTTCTCAGTTGTAGTTATTTACCTTGTACTGTGGTCAGATGCCAGACTTCTTTGTCAATCAACCTATACACGCTTGTATCACTTCTCTACCTTTCTGCCAAGAGCAATAGGGTATCTATGCATGCATCTATGTATCTGCTACGTAGCTATCTACTGACCAATCTGTGAGTCTTTATTTCTCTCTATGATTCATCTATGTATCCACCTTCCCATCTGGTTGACCTCACTGAGAAGCAGCCTCTGAGATGGGATTAGCATGCAGGAAGTTAGGAAGAGTTCTCAAGCTTTATATCCATAGAAGGTGTGATGAAGCAGAACAGAGCAGCAGCAGAAGCTTGATTATGAGGCAGTTCTAGCAAAAGTACCAATTTACTCCATAGGGAGCTCTGAAGCTAAGATGGTAATGCAAACCAATACTGAGTTGCAAAAGGGTTTTTTAAAATCCCAGTATCAACTAATTATTGGATGTAGATTATCCTTAAGGAGGAGGCATGGCCTTGGACAAAGCAATCTACTTTAGGTAAGGGCAATTCCAGGAGAGGTCTGAAGTCTTCCGCAGTCAATTAGTCACTTATTTTTAAATTGCACACATAGACTTCTTTCATTTGCATGTTAAATATTTCTGAAGTTAATTTTTGTTTAAGTTAAGATATAAACACAGAAATTTAAGTATATATTCTAAATTTTAAATTATTATCTCATGCACATCCTACTTTATATTTTTCCAGATAATTATTTTCAGACAGTTTATCCTATTTGTTTATACTACTCTTTGATATAAATATATTTTGAGGTAGTTTACAGAGATAGTTCAGAGACATAAAAATGTAAAAGAAAGAAATGAAAGCTACCAGGACCAAGAAGAAATTAGGAAAAAAATATGAAAAAAAAATAGTAAAGCTAATAGATTCATGCAACAAGAAGGCCATAGATGCTCTACAATTCCAAAATATGAGGTTTAAGTTTGATTCCAAGCTTTCAAAAAAAAATAGATTCTATTACAAGTGTTATTGTCTATGAATTAAAAATATACCCAATATGGGATGCCTGGGCGGCTCAATTGATTAAACATTCAACTCTTGGTTTCAGCTCAGATCATGGTCTGAGATGGGTGGTGAGATGGGAGTCCCAAGTCAGGCTCTGCACTCAGGGGAGATCTGCTTGAAGTTTCTCTTCCCCAGCTCCTCCCATCATGAGCTTTCCATTGCTCGCTTGCTCTCTCAACTAAATAAACCTTTTAAAAATAAATACATACGCTATGTGTATGGAAATTGTACATTTTTCTCATACTGGAACCTGAAGTAAAACTTCACCTTTGCCTCTCCATATGGTTTATTTTTCAACAAAGAAATTAGTACTTACATGCAAAGCCCTACACATAACAAGTAGAAAAGGTAAGATAGGAAACTGTTGAATGTAACTGAAAAAAGCACATAACATAATGAAAGAAGTAGTAATCAATGCTGACTGAAATAACAAAGATGATTCATGTGGGAGGCAGTATTTAAACTAAGGCTTAGTGTATGATTAAGAGAGGTGATAGGCAGTGAGAGTTTGGAAGATATTTCAGCCAGAAAATCTACTGTCTACAAATATATAGAAATGGAAGAAAAAAGGTAAAGCATATTTGTGAAATTAATTAGATGAGATTCCGTGGTATCTTTAATGCAGCTGCTTAAGGTTGGTGAGTGCTTAAAATAGGTGCCAGAATATGGACAAAAGGGATCAGGTGACAGTAGTGTTTAAACATGCAACTGGTAGGTCTAAACATTTTATTTAAATTTATTTTCAAGGCAATATGCAATATTTCAAAATGTACTAGAAAACTAATTTTGTCTTTAGTATTATGAAAACAGTACTATTTTTAAAATGTTTACCATAATTTGGAAGGAAAAGAATTAGTAGTTATATGGTTATGTCAGCTTGGCAGTATGATTTTACAGGTGCAGAAAAAGGGATAGCTTTTTTTTTTTTTTTTTTTTTTTTTTAAGAATCAAGACTCTTCGCCTTATAAAAATGGGTTCTGGCCCAGCATATAACAAGCTTGGAAGTTGCCACTCCATTCTAACAACAAATAATAAGCTGAACAAACTGAAAAATTAACAATTCTTCTTATATCCATCAAAGAAGTAAGGTCACAGGGCAAATTGCTGCCCTCAAAATTGGAGAGATAACAAATAAACCCAGAGAATCACAACTTACCGGAACCTGGGAGCAGAAATCTCCGTGGGAGCCGGTCCTAGGGTAGGAAATCTTGAACTGTAATTGCTGAATTGCTGGAGGCTCAGTGTGGACAAGCTTGAAAGATGCGATCTCCAGGGCACACAGCCGTTCAGGAGGCCCCACACTTTTGTGAGTTTTACCTCCTGAAGTTCTAACAAGTTATTACATTAAATATCAGAGAAAAACTCCCCTTGTGCATTCAGCGAGAGGAGGGGAAAGGGAACCATCTTGAAATATGCCAAAACAGTCTCTTCTTAATAAAGTCTGCCCGCAGGTGAAACTGTTTAACCGGAATCCAAATCAGCTGGAGGAAAACAAACACCCACATCTAGCTAACTCTCTTTTTCCATGTAGGAGAAGGGAAATATCTAACTCCAGCCGACTCTAGCAATCCTGCCCCACATAAAAAGGAGGAGGGGGACTAACAAGCATGAATGAAGTTTGTAGTTGAGCAACACACATCTACTGAAAGCCTGAGACTTAATCATAGGACTATAGAACACTTTTCCTGCCCACACAGTTTACCACCACAATTCTAAAGACCCATTTAGAGAAGTTCCTTTTCCCCAGTACAACATACCCACCATCAACAAAAAATTACTAGGCATATTAGCAGGCAAAAAAAAACACAGTTTGGAGAGACATAGCAAGCACCAGACCAGACACAGATATGGCAGAAATGTTGGAATTCCCCCCCCCCCAAAAATTAAAACAACTATAATTAATATGCTAAGAGTTCTAATAGATAAAGTAGACAACTTAAAAAACAGATGGGCAAAGTAAGCAGAGAGATGAAAAATTCTAAGGAAAAAAAAATAAATGCTAGAGTCAAAAACACCATAACAAAAATGTTAAAAGTGCCTTTTGGGGTCTATTAGTAACTGCTCAAAGCTAAGGAAGAAATTCTGGGTTTGAGGATATCTGAAAAGCAAACATAAGAAAGACTTACATAAACAGAGCAGAATATCCAATAACTGTGGAAAAACTATAAAAGGTAAAACATACATAATAGGAATACCAACAGAATGCAAAAAAAAGGTAATAACTGAAAATGTCCCCAAATTAATGTCAGGTACTAATCTACAGACCCAGAAAACTCAAAGAACATCAAGCAGGATAAAGGTCTAGCAAGAAAAAAAAGAATAGAGAGACCAGATAAAGTCTGGTCATAAAGTCAACTGATCTTTGATAAAAGGCAATGTACTGAGAAAAGATAGGCTCTTTAATAAAATTGTGCTGTAATCACTGGACATTCACATGCAAAAAAAAAAGAATATAGTTGCAAATCATACATCCTTCCTGAGTTAACACAAAATGGATCACAGGGCTAAATATAAATTGCAAAACTATAAATTTTCTAGATCATAACGCAAGAGAAAACCTAGATGAACTTAGGTTTCCTGGTGACTTTTAGATACAACAATAAAAGCACAATTTATGAAAGAAAGAATTAATCAGCTGGAATTTGTTAAAATTAAAAATATCTGCCTTTTGAAAGTCACTGTCAAGAGAATGAAACGAAAAGCCCAAGCCTGCGGATAATATTTGAAAAAGACATATCTGAACAATGACTATCATCCAGAACATATAAAGAACTGTTAAAATTCAAAAGTAAAAAACATACAATCTGATTTAAAATGAGTGAAAGACCTAAAGACACCTTACCAAAGAAGTTATACAAATGCAAATAAGTATATAAAAGGGTGGACCATAGCATATATCATCAGGGAAATTCAAAATATAACAGCAATGAGACGCCAATGCGTATCTATTAGAATGGTCCAAATCCAGAACACCACAACACCAAATGCAGTTGGTGATGTAGAGTAACAGGACCTCTAAGTCACTTAGCACAGCAGCTGTACCTGTGTTCTGCGATGAACAGCGGAATTTGTGATTTAAGTGGTATAACCACTCGAGGAGAAGACAGTATCACAGTTCTTAACAAAATTAAACATACACTTGCTATAAAATCCAGTAATAATATGCCTTGGTATTTACTCAAAGGTGTTGAGAACTTAGGTTCACACAAAAACATGGTTCTTATAGCAGTTTTATTTGTGTTTGACAAAATTGAAAGCTACCAAGAATTTTTTCAGTATATCAATGGATAAATTAATTATGGTACATCCAGGCAATGGATTATTATTCAGCATTAAAAGGAAGCCAAATCTAGCAACTCACTAAAAGACATGGAAAAAGTGCATGTTAGTAAATGAAGGAAGCTAATCTGAAAAGGCTACAAACTTTATGAATCCTACTATATGATATTCTGGAAAATGCAAACTATGAGAACCATAAAAAGATCAGTGGTCAACAGGGGTTAGGAACAGGGAGAGATGAATAGGCAGAGAGCATAGAGAATTTTTAGGGCAGTGAAACTATTCTGTGTGCTACTATAATGGTGAATACGTGTCATTACTCATTTATGCAAACCCTGAGAATGTACACCAAGAATAAACTGTAATGTAAACTATGAACTTTGGTAATGATATGTCAATATAAGTTCAACATCGTAAAACATGTACCATTCTGGTAGGAGCTAATGATAATTGGGAAGGCCATGAATGTGAGAGGACAAGAGATTTTGTGAAAATCTCTGGACTTTGGGATGCCTGGGTGGCTCAGTCCGTTAGGCCTCCAACTCTTGATTTTAGCTCAGGTCATGATCTCAGGGTCATGGGATCAAGCCCTCACTGGGCTCTGCACTCAGTGAATAGTCCAATTGTTCCTCTCTCTCTGCTCTGCCCTTCCCCTACCCATGTGCATGCTCTGTATCTGTAAAATAGATAAATAAAATCATAAAAATAAGAAATTTCTGTACCTTATGGTTAATTTTTCAGTGAATCTCAAACTTCTCTAATAGTCTATTAAAATAATAATAATAATAATAATTATAAACCAATTTTGTAATATTAATGAAGATTAAAAATTAATTCATAAATCTTTAAGGTTTACTATGAAAGTTTTAAGATGCCTTAATCTTCTTGCATAAAATACCATTAATTATTTAAATGTTATTGAAATTTATTTTAAAATATATAAAAAATAGACAGGATGTTTTAAAAAATACTGATTAGCTGATCAAAAAATGTTATGAGCAAAATAAAATTATGTGTGTTGAAGTTTCAATCATGATGCAAAGTAAATTTATAAGAATATATGTAAATACATGAAATATTGTTCCTATAGAAAAATAAACAGTTAAAAAAGTTTAAAGATTGAGTTAATAAAAGTAAATAAGTTAAAATTGAGTTATTGAAACTTTATAACTTCTAGATAAACTGAAAGCTAAAAAACAATAAGAAATTTTAATAAAATATATTTTCTACCAAACAAATATTAACAGGAGATATTACAATGCTGAGGAAGATATGACTAAACAAAGGAAATTATATAAACTTGGATACTGAGCCCAATATTTACTATCCTACCGGAGAGCACATATACAGTCAATGGTATCCCTTTCAAAAGTGTTGACACAAACAGATATATTTTATCTCACAATGAAGGAGTATGCTATGAAATATGCATCTATTCTTCTTTTTTGATTTTGAATATAATGTAAGTCATTTGGGGGCCAATTTTATATCTCTACTGCTTCTAAAATAAATAACCATGCCCTTAAATCTAAATCCAAAATTCTTTAAGTATATGTATATATATTTCTTAATAGGTTTCTTTTTTGTTTTAAGATTTTATTTATTTATTTGACAGACAGAGATCACAAGTAGGCAGAGAGGCAGGTAGAGACAGAGAAGAGGAAGCAGGCTCCCTGCTGAGCAGAAAGCCCGATGTGGGGCTTGATCCCACGACCCTGAGATCATGACCTGAGCTGAAGGCGGAGGCTTAACCCACTGAGCCACCCAGGCACCCCTCTTAATAGGTTTCTTATAGATATGATGGGTATTTTCTACTGCAAATGCATAGTAAAACTTCTTAAAATTTCTCTTTAGATATCACTATCAGTGAAATAGGCTGTCTTGGAATCTGCTAAAATCTTCACTTTTTTTTTTTTTTCCTTTGCAGTCATTCACTACAATGTTCTGCTCTTCTATTCCCTGACCTCTCAGCACTGCTTGTTCAAGCACCCCTTTCCCTGCACTATGCCAAGACCCAGGTTCTGGAAAGTGACTGTCCCTGCCAAAGACAGCCCTCTGAAATTACAGTCCCTATCTTTTGTCACAGATTCTTTCCCAAGGAAAAACCCATGCCTACAACTCTAGTGAATATATTTTTCCTTCTTGTTACAGTTTATGATAGCCCAGGATCACTATCCTGCTTTCTAAAATTATAACATTTAAAAAATGTTATTTTTTAGATTAGATTAGATGAGTTGACTGAATTAATGTGTCTATTGAATCATCAGATGAACAAACACTCAGAATTATTCTTTCTGAAGTTAAATGTTTATCTGTTGAAAACTATCATTTGTGGGGAATATAATATGTCATTTAACTTATATTATCTGAATGAGTTTCACACTAAAAGCTTTTTATTTATAATAAAATTTTTATTCAAAAAAATTGAACAAAACATTATATACTAAATCCATGATGCTTATAGTTTTAGACTCATCCCTTTTATAAAAACATAAAATTCACATTCTCTCCAATATTTTTAGTATAAAAATGTGGTACTTTAAGGGACTGCTTTAAGGGACTGCTGCTGCTATACCTCTTGGATGCCCACTTTACCTGTGTGTATATAGTTACATTTAACACAGTAGTTCTCTAATAGCTCTAAGTTCATTTAAAAAAAAATTTCAAGCCTTTCACTAAAACAATGCCCACCTGTACATTTTTTATTAAAAAAATGTAATGCTTATGTAAAAAAAATTTGCTATTTTAAAATTTTCTCAATATTTTATCAATAATTTTTAATGTATATTTGTTTAAAAGGATCAGAGAAGCTCACTTGAGCTATTCCAGTATATAATTCTCTTAAACAAAATAACACATTGCTTAAAGACACTAAAAACTACAATACTGAATAGATTCCTAATCCTCTCTGGTAGTTGTAAAGTGAGGATTATATATGTGTATTGTCCAGATGCAGAAATCTTCTGATAAAATCTGTGGAGGACTTTGTATTTCTAAAGCTTATACACAGTTTCTACCTGCTCTTGTAGCTTACATTAGTCATTGTGCTAATCCTTCTGTTTCCTAGTGGCTGCCCTCATAGCAAAGGAAGAAATTGCACAGGTTGGGTTTCCCCCGGAGACACACACAAACCAATAATGCTGCCAACATTCACGCCCATATCAAAGGCCAAGCCAGCACTCCAGCCAGGTGGCCACCCACATTTTCCTGCTCTACTTTCCCAGTGAGGTAAATGCACACATGTTTGCATTGGCAGGAATTCAGGTAGCCATTGTGAGAGGTGTGGTGTCCAGAGAGGCACAGGCAATAACAATGTCATCACTATGGTAAGACACTCCAGTAAAATCCACTAAAATCAAATTACTGTCTACCAAATTTTAAGACAAAAACAGACTTGAGTAATAGGAGGTGGGATAGAAATTCTCCCATTGCCTACATCATCAAAACTGTGCTTAAAGAGATATACATTACTCCATTTTCTAATAAAAAAACACAATCAGTTGAGAGCAAACAATTTCTTTAGGGTTTACTCAAAGGGAGCTTTTTTTTTTTTTTTTTTAAGATTTTATTTATTTATTTGACAGACAGAGATCACAAGTAGGCAGAGAGGCAGGCAGAGAGAGAGAGGAGGAAGCAGGCTCCCTGCAGAGCAGAGAGCCCGATGCGGGGCTCGATCCCAGGACTCGAGATCCCACCAGGACTCTGGGATCATAACCTGAGCTGCAGGCAGAGGCTTTAACCCACTGAGCCACCCAGGCGCCCCTACTCAAAGGGAGCTTAACTAGCTATGCTATTACCAGGAAGCTCCTCATTTTACACTAGGAATTGTCAGGAGGAATGTGTGGGCTAGGTGGCTACTCTTTGGGATTGCAATGTTCATGCTCACCTATCTCTAAGCCAAGTAAGAAGTTATCTAAAATTTTAGATAACTTATAGAGAGAAAAGGGGTCTAACAGACAAAATGGCTGACATGTCATTCCTTTATTAAACATGCCTAAGTATGTTGACCTGCCCTGAGCAGAGGACCAAAAAAAAAGTGGGACCAACCTAGAGGAAACAAGAGAACTGGCACATTTACTAATGTAGACTACAAAAGCAAAAGTTCCATCCCACCTTCTATTAACCAAGACCATTACTGCAGCCTTGCAGGAGAGTATTCTGTGTTTACTGATATTTCTGTATTAGGGCTCTCCAGAGAAAGAGAAATAATTATGTGAATATACCTATATCTCTGTCTCCATTTGCATCTCTATCACCTATCTATCTATAGAGGGAGATTTTAAGGATTTGGCTCACATGATTTTGGATGCTGACATATCCAAAGCCTGCAAGATTCGCAGCCTGGCTGGAGATCCAGGTAAGAGCTGATCCTGCAGTTGAAGTCAAAAGGCAGAACTGGGGAGAAATATTTTACTCTTTTTAGGCCTTTAACTGATTGGATGAGGGCTACTCACATTATGGACAGCAATCTGCTTTATTCAAAGCCAACCAATTTAAATGTAAATTCTAAGAACATCATCACAAAAACATCCAGAATAATATTTGACTACATATCTGGGCACTGTGGTTCAGCCAAGTTGACCACACAAAATTAACCATCAAATATTTTACCATGATAATGAATTGTATAGCTAACGTTGCCACTGGGATGTGAGGAGGAGGAAACAGTGGCCTGCACCATGTTCACTCCATATACCTGAGTTTCCTGCCAGTCAAGGGAAATTAGAAGTAATTGTATTTGAGCCACTTTGTTGGCAACTTCATGAGTTGTCCCACTGTGTATAAAACCACAGCAATGGGCATAGTGTTTACCAAAGATGCCTGTGCCAGATCTCCCAAATCAGGGCACTGTGCAATGGGCAAGACCCCTAGCACCTCCACAGGAGCTTTTAGTGTTCTCCAGATCATTGCACACTGACCATGAAGAGAAAGACTGTGGTTCCAGAAAAACTGTCACAATCAACCAAGAAAGAAATCTATAGCAGAACCTGTTAATAAGGAAGTATATCTTTCCCTCTCCCGTCAGTTCACCCTGATACCCTACAGAACATAGATTTCAGAGGAGATGGGAAGAGGAGGTATCTCAAGGACAATCATGCCTTTCTCTTTTACCTCTAAAGGTGGAGGGCAGAGGGATGATACTTTCAGATGACAGAAAAGGGAAAAAATGTCGAAATGAAGATGAGTTTGAAGACTAAAACCACACAGATTTGTCCTAATTGAAAGTGACAGGAAGTTCTGAAATTCATCACAATATATATATATATTTTGTTAATAAATGTTTTGCAGAGTATCATTGCAACAGTGTAGTAAATAAATAAACAAAACAATAGCATGTTTATAACATTAATTTGGACCAGTTAATAAAATATTACACACTTATAAGTAAATAGGCAGTGCTAACTTATCTATCTGTGGTAGCTCAGGCTACCCACTCCACTACAAGGGGCATTCCCATTCCCATTATTATGATGGCAGTAATTTGTTTCTTTGGACAATTTCTCTATTATTCCATATGGTCCTGCTGAGGCAATCAGTCATGGTGCCCCTTCATTTCAGCAACGAGCCTGGACATTCAACCCAGTTGGGTCAATCATAGTTCCACTGTATCCTGTATAGCAAATGGCCTAGGGAGAGACACTGGACCTGAACCTGAGCGATTAGAATCCTCTCCTGATTTTTATGAATTAATTTTGGAAACTGTATCAGTCAGGATCCAGTCCTAACATGCCAGTTATTGAAGAGGAGCATTTCATCTAAAAATAGTTTTAACTAAGTAAAAATATGTGGTAAAGTGAAAAAGATAACTCTAAGGCATCACAGAGTAAGAGAAAGCAGCTACACCCTTAGAGCCAATGGAACAAAAGAGACTGGAATTCTTAAAACAGAAACTTAGAGAAAGAGTCCCAAGAACTGAACTTTGGACTATGGAAAAGGAGGCATTGCTCCACTGGAACTGATGTCTCTGAGTTTAGAAGCACACTCCTTGGGTTTGAGATGGGGCCTCTAAGGATGACATGCCAGCAGATGATGTTGATGTCTCTGAGAGGTGGGTGATGAGACTGGCTTTGCAAGTGTTGGGAAAACTGCACTCTGGATTCAGCTACTGCAATGGGAAAGCCCTGCTCTTGCTAGAAAGTGTTGATGGGGTGATGCTTAGAGGAACAGGAAGCAGTCCAGAAGCTCCTGGAGAACAAATAGAAAAGAGTAAGTCCCTATTCTTTTTATTGCCCTACTGTATCTCTCTAGTGCCCATGATTGGCAGAACCAGCTGACAGCAAAAATGTGGCTTGCCGATCTCAGCCCCAGAATGACAAAGCAGAATACAGAAAGGGAAGGTTGGAACTGCTGAGAGACAAGAACTGAACAATCAGTATGGAAATATAGCTCTTTCTTCTGATTTATGTGTGAGATGAATTAGAAAGTTTATCAAAAAGATGCTCAGCAAGTTTCAGTTGGTTATCTCAAGGGAGAATAGGTGCATTTCCTCATCTCAGTTCCAGTGGTTCTCCTTGACCAGTAAGTTCCCATTGTTAAATGTTCAATAGAAGTTTCCTGTCTCCCTCTCCTCATAAATATGCAGAGTAATTCAGGAGGCTGGACTCCTTCTTCTGGAGTTCACCTTATTCTCACATATGCTTGCCCTTTCTCTGTGGGATAAGGAGATCTCAGGAGATTGGGTATACTCTCTCTATATTTTTTCAATTACCGTAGTTCACATTTATAATACATGACATTAGCCAAGTAAACATCAGTGTCATCTCAGTTTAAAAATTGAGGACAGTTTAAAAATTGTAAAGATATACACCCAGGACCTTGGGAGTCATGCTCTGCCACATTAAGAAAGTTCGTGTACAATAGGATTCCGAGAGAAAAAAACAGAGAGGTGTTATAGATTGAATGTTCATTTTCTTCCCCTCAAATTGACATGTTGAAACACTAATCCCAAATGTAATAGTATTAAGAGGTAAGGCCTTTGGGATTTAACTAGGTTTGGAAGGGGTCATGAAGGTAGAGCCCCATTGGTGAGATTGGTGCCCTTATAAGAATAGAAAGGAACATCAAAGCTTCTGTCTTCTCTGTGTGAAGACACAGCAAGAACACAGTCATCTGTGGTCCAGGAAGAGAGTCCTCATCAGGGACCAAATCAGCCTGCACTGACTTGATATTAGATTCCCTAGTCTCCAAAACTGTGAGAAATAAATGCTGTTGTTTAAGCCATGCAGTCTTTGGTATTTTCTTACAGTAGCTCAAGCTAGGTCAAGATGCAAGATATAATGGTATAGAGGAAGATTCTTAAAAACATCATTTCACCAGTGTCTGTACCCATGCATAAAATATGACTTGCACAGAATTCCCCTATATTATTGAGCCTACATACCTTTCTTGCCTAAACTAATTTCAGTAAATTTCTACAAATAGTCTTCACTGCATAGATTTGAAGCTGAGGACATTAAAATCATTTGTTTTTAAGCAGCAGTAATTCTAAATAAAATAACAATATCATTTGTGAAATTGCTCACTGAAAAAAAAATGATGATCCTTAAAAACTCTTTCTCCGAAATGTGGCTCATTGGACAATATATGAAGAACAAATACACAGTAGTCATTCCCTTTAAATAACCGTGTTTCTGAAATAGTCCTAAGTGGTAGTAGATTTAATTACTGGATTTAAAAACAAACAATGAGCAGCAAACTGCTTCAACCTGATCCAACATTTAGAACAGCCCTCTTCATAGATGTATTGCCATGGAACAGGACAAATTTTAATGAATCAAGGTTTATGTTAAAAGGTAAAACTGCAAACCTTTGATTTCACCTAATTCCTGAATTGTCACCAGGTCAATCCTACTCAAGGAGTTGGAACACTTATTTGCAAGGAGGACAAAGTCTTGGCCAACCATAACAAGGTAGCAGGGCTTCAAAATCCCACATTCATTTTCCAACTTTTCAGAGAACAGTCTAACATTCCCCTGGAAGTAATACAATCATGCGCTGTCATCTAGTGCCCATGTAGACCTTGTAAAATCAGGCTCATGTTATTGTTCAACTAAATGCAAATGGCATGCTAAGTAACCAAGACATCAGCTGGGGCTGCCTTTTCTCTCTTCAGGTAATAGCCTCTTTTCTCTTCAGTCAAACCCCCAGAAATGTAACAAATCTAGATCAACCCAACGATCTACCTTGTAACTGCAGACAAGCATCTGAGAAAAAGTATACACATAAATTGTTGTCAATTGTTACCAACATTCTCAGTTTGAACCAGGCTCTAAAAACACATAGAAATGTTAAACATTTCTTTTTTTTTTTAAGATTTTATTTATTTATTTGACAGATAGATCACAAGTAGGCAGAGAGGCAGGCAGAGAGAGAGAAAGGGAAGCAGGCTCCCTGCTGAGCAGAGAGCCCGATGTAGGGCTTGATCCTAGGAGCCCGGGATCATGAACTGAGCGGAAGGCAGAGGCTTTAACCCACTGAGCCACCAGGTGCCCCAGAAATTTTAAATATTTCTATAATAATTTTGTTTGCCCAGTGTCCACAATTACTATTTCACATTCCAGGAGCTTCAAATTTTTAGTATCTCTATTGCTGTCATCTTTTGGCTCCGCCTCTTACTTTAGAGAAATTAAAAGCCAAAAGACAAGGACCTTTTAATCTTTCCAAAACCAAGTACAGGTTTGTCCTGCTCTCTGAAAGTGGAGTATCCATATGAAAACATTCCTAATAGGACATGACATAAAGCAGAGCGTCCTCTCCCCCAACCCCCGCTTTCCAAAAGTTTGTGTTGTATCACTTCATTTTGTGAAAGACTTCCAACACTTGTTTTCTCTAACTGAAAGAAACTGGAAGAGGGGTTTTGCTTTTTGAAAACTACCACTACCATACTAATGTAGGCCTTCTGCAAAATGAAGTGGCATAACTTTGAGAAGAAGTAGGGGCGACCTGTACACTAATTTGATTGCACTTATCACTATCTTTTGTCTTTTTTCCACTTCATAATGTTGAGATCATCTCTTGCCCAAGGAAGAAGTAAAACTTTCACTAATAATGAGATCATCTTCGTAATGATGAGATCATCTCTTGCCTAAGGAAGAAGTAAAACTTTCACTATTTGCAGACAACATGATACTCTATATAGGAAAGCTGAAGAACTCCACCAAAAAATGGCTAGAACTGATAAACTAATTCACTCAAGTTGCAGGATACAAAATCAATGTACAGAAACCAGTTTCATTTCTGGATACCAATAATGAAGCAGCCAAAAGAGGAATTAATGAATCCGTCTCATTTACAGTGGCACCCAAAACAGTAAGATATCTAGGAATCAACATAACCAAAGAGGGGAAAGACCTGTATTCTGAAAACTATAAACCCTGATGAAAGGAATTGAAGATGACACAAGGAAATGGAAAGGCATTCCATGCTCATGGAGTGTAAGAACAGATTATTAAGATGTCTATCCTACCCAAAGCAACTACAGATTTAATGCAATTCCTATCAAAATGCCACCAGCATTTTTCACAGAGCTAGAACAAACAAGCCTAAAACTCATATGAAACCACAAAAAACTCCAAATAGCCAAAGCAATCCTGAAAAAGAAAGACAAACCTGGAGGCATCACAATTCTGGACTTCAATTTATATTACAAAGCTATAGTAATAAAAACAGTAAGGTGCTGGCACAAAAACAGACACACAGATGAATAGAATAGAAAATCCAGAAAGGAACCCACAATTACATGACCAATTAATCTTCAACAAAGGAGGAAAGAATATCCAATGGGAAAAAGACAGTCTCTTCAACAAATGGTGTTGGGAAAACTGGACAACAACATGCAAAAGAATGAAACTCGACCACTTTCTTACACTATGCACAAAAAGAAATTCAAAATAGGTGGAAGACCTAAATGTGAGACAGGAATCCATCAAAATCCTAGAGAAGAACACAAGCAATAACCTCTTGCTGCAGCAACTTCTTTCTAGATATGTTTCCTGAGGCAAAGGAAACAAAAGAAAAAATAAACTACTGGGACTGCATCAAAATAAAAAACTCCTGCACAGTGAAGGAAACAATCAACAAAGCTAAAAGGCAACCTATGAAATAGAAGAAGATACTTGCAAATGACATAAGGAGTTAATACCCAAAATATATAAAGAACTTATAAAACTCAACACCCAAAAATGAATAATCCAATTAAAAATGGGCAAAAGACAGTTTTACAAAGAAGACATACAATAGATGTGGCCAACAGATACATGAAAAGATGCTCAACATCACTTATTTATCTTCAGGGAAATGCAAATCAAAACTACAACGAGATATCACCTCACACCTGTCAGAAAGGCTACAATCAAAGCCCAAGAAACAATACATGTTGGTGAGAAATGGGACTCTTCTGGCACTGTTGGTGGGAATGCAAACTGGTGCAGCCACTATGGAAAACAGTATGGAGTTTCTTCAGAAATTTAAAAAATATAATGTTCCTATGTCCCAGCAATCACACCACTAGATATTTACCCAAAGATTACAAAAATAATAATGCAAAGAGATACATGCATCCTGATATTATAGCAGGCTTATCTCACTAACAAAATTATAGAAACAGCCCAAGTGTCCATCAATTGATAAATGGATAAGAAGAAATGGATATGGAATATTTCTCTCACCATAAACAAGATTGAAATCATGGAAAGACACGAATGGAGCTGGAGAAATAACTGAAATAAGTCAGTCAGAGAGAGACAAATACCATGATTTCACTCATATGTGAGATTTAAGAAATAAACAAATGAGGGAAAAAAATAAACAAATGAGGGGTGTCTGGATGGCTCAGTCAGTTAAGTATTGGCCCTCAGCCTAGATCATGATCTCAGGGTCCTGGGATCAAGCCCCATGACAGACTCCCTGCTCAGCAGGGAATCTGCCTCTCCACTTCCCTCTGCCCACCCCCCTTCTCATTCGTTCTTCTCTCTCTCTCTTAAATAAGTAAATAAAATGAGTAAAGGGGGAAAAGGAGAGAGAGAGGGAGGCAAATCAAGAAACAGATGCAACTAAAGAGAACAAACTGTTGGTTATCAGAAGGGGGTTGCATACGAGGGATGAGTTAAATAGGTGACGCAGTTTAAGGATTGTACTTGTTGTGATGAGCATGGCATGATGTCTGGATATATTGAGTCACTATATTGTAGACCTGAAACTAATTTTTTTTAAAGATTTTATTTATTTATTTGACAGAGATCACAAGTAGGCAGAGAGGCAGGCAGAGAGAGATGGGGTTGGGGGGGAAGCAGTCTCCCCCCTGAGCAGGGAACCCAATGCAGGGCTCCATCCCAGGACCTTGGAACCATGAACTGAGCCGAAGGCAGAGGCTTTAACCCACTGAGCCACCCAGACACCCCTGAAACTAATATTAAATTGTATGCTAACTAACTGGAGTTTAAATTAGAACCTAAAAAAATTTTTAAAAATTGAAAATCTTCAAATTAAAGTCTAAAAAAAAAGATTCTTATTCTTTTTAACATTTTGTAATGGACTTGATTGTATTCAAGTCCTTTACTGCTGAACACAGACAATTTCACTACTGCTGGTACCTCAAAGGACTTTCCAAGTAACTTATTTAATAAACAGCAACTACAACGCCAAGAAAGAAGAAATTTTCTTTTGCCTAACAAAAGCTGTCTGTCAATCAATACTGAGACATAGAGTTCTTACTGTTCTTCTCACGAAGTTAAACAAACCACAAACATAATAATAGTAAAGAGGACAAATACCACAAAAGTCACAGCCTTCCTCAATTATGGTCCCATCTCCCTACTCCATTTATTCTGAAGACAAACTTCTAGATAGAATTCTCTACACACACTTTGTCTAATCTCTTACCAACCACTTAATCAATTTTCCTATGTTTCAAATTGTTTCTCTTAGAAATAAAACTTTACTGTCAAAATGGAAAGGTGCTTCTCATTCTTTTTCCAATCTCCTCAGAGGCATCCATTATCCTGACATTTTTGTGGATCACTTCCTGTCCATGTGTTTTATATTTGCACTGCAAACCCACCACACACACACAAACATAATATTTTTTACATTTTATTAACATTTTATCTATTGTATATATTTTTTAAGATTTTATTTATTTATTTATTTGACAGACAGAGATCACAAGTAGACAGAGAGGCAGGCAGAGAGGGCGGGGGGACGGGGGGAAGCAGGCTCCCTGTTCAGCAGAGAGTCCGATGCGGGGCTCGATCCCAGCCAGGCTCCTGGGATCATGACCTGAGCAGAAGGCAGAGGCTTTAACCCACTGAGCCACCCAGGCGCCCCTCTATTGTATATTTTTATACATACTTTATATAACTTGGTTGAATTCTTACAACTTTTTTTTGTTTGTGCATGTTGGGGAGTCCCACTCAGTCTACATTCAGTTTACACTGACTCCTTCCATATTCTAAGCCAGCAACTTGCTTTTAAATGCTACATTTATTCTGATAATTCAAAAATTTACATTTGTATTTCTGACACTTCCCTGAACTCCACATTAATACATAAAACTGCCTACTTGACATCTCCCTTTGAATGTGCAATAAGCTCTTCAAGCTTAAGTTCAATTTTGAATTTTTAATGACTTTTTAAATTTACTCTCCCCTTAGTATTTCCTATCTTTGTAAGTGGTAATTCCATTCTTCCATTTAATTTGGTCAAAGACATATAAGCAGGGCGGTATTTTTCCTTAAATATTTTATTTTAATTAACTATATGCTCATTTTTAGTAGTGGTTGTCCTCCACACAAGTATGCAGGTTTTCAGGATATTAACTTCTATCTTCTATTATTGTCCAGCTGCAAGTCTTTTAGTCAACAAAATCATCCATTTAAAATATTTTGATGGGGCAACTGGGTGGCTCAGTTGGTTAAGTGTCTGCCTTTGGCTCAGGTCACGATCCCAGCGTCCTGGGATTGAGTCCTGCATCAGATGGAGGCTGCTTCTCCCTTGGCCTCTGCTTCTCTCTCTCTGTCTTTCATGAATAAATAAATAAAATCTTTAAAAATATATGTTTGTTCATGTCACTTCTCTGCTCTCTGCCACAACATCTGGTCCCTGCTCTTTCTGCCTACCTTGTGCCATTCTCCACACTCCAGACACACAAGAGACTCCTTGTCCAATCTAGACTCAGGGACTTCACAGAGATTTCCAGAGTGACATAATTGCTTTTCCCTGCACTCTCACCAATTCCTTATCCTTATAGACCTTTATACCTCAGCTTGAATACTACTTTTAAAGAAAGGTTGTCTTTGCTTCCTTTTCCTCAGCCAGGATCTGTGTTTCACTTTCTCAAAGCATCCTGTAATTGCTCCTTATATAACTTTTATATTTTGGAAGTTCTATACATATAGACCAAGTACATAAATTTTCATTAATCATAGTTTTTGGTTGATGACACATTTGAAAATTTGGTCCACAACTGTCTTGTATGTATATACCTATTTATAATGCAAAAATACTCATGAGTCCACTACCCAACACTACAGCAAATCCTTCATTTCTTTTTAGAATGAGTCCTTTCATATTGTCTTAAATCTATTTCTAAATTCCTACCCTGATTTTCCCTTAAATTGCCCTGTAGAAACAACTATTTCTAAATCATGTTTATTATTCTTATGTTTTTTTCAAACTTCTCTTATTTTTTTTTTTTGGTTTAGTTTCATCTTGAGTTTTCTTTTATTCTTTATGTCGTTAAAATATATCTATACTATATTTTGTACCTGTGTTTATTAGCTTTAAATTCTGGATAATATTTTATTGGGCAAACATTTCACAATGCATTTGTACACTTTATGAAAGTGTTCAGGTTGTTTCCAGTTTTTTGTCCTTGCCAGCAAAGATACCATAGTAATTACCTATATATATATTCTAGTCCACAAGTGTGTTAGGCGGAATTTTGACTACTGTGAATTCTGCCCATTGGTGATACTCTCATAAGTATGTTATATTACTTGGTAAAAGGGCTTTGCAGATGTAATTAAGGCTACTAATCAGCTGAACTTAAGTTAGGAAGAATATCCTGCATTACGTGGGTGGGTTCACCCACAACCATCAAATCAGAGCTCTTTCTCTGCTAGTAGCAGAAAAGGAAGTCAGAGATTTGAAGCACAGGAATATTCAATGTGTTGTTGTTGGCTTGAAGATGAAATGGCAAGAAAATTGGGAGTTTAGTCATACAACTGCAAGTAACTGAATTCTGTCAGCAATTTTAAAAAGTATGGAAATGGGATCTTAATCAAAGCTTCCAGATCAAAGCTCAGCACAGCTGATAATGTGATTTTGGTATTGTGAGGCCCTGCCCAGTTGTGTCACATGGTGACTAGATCTCTGATCCACAAAACTGTAAAATAATAGATGGGGGTTTTAAGCTGCTTAATTTGTGGTCATATGTTTAAAAAGCAATAGAAAACTAACTCAACACATTTAAATGTTTTTCCTTAGAGTGTACTTGCTCCATGGGTAACAAAGGGTACATCCAATCACTAATTCACTAGTAAATTCTAGTACCTAATGTAGTTCCTGGCTCATTTTGAATACTTAATACATATTAGTGGATTAAATTAATAAATAAAACTGAAATACATAAATGCTTAAAATAAATTTTTAAAAAGAGGCCTCTGGAAGGCTCAGTTGTTTGAGTGACCAACTCCTGCTTTCTGCTCAGATTATGATCTCATGAGATCAAGCCCTGCACTGGGCTCTGCGCTCAGCATGGAACCTGCTTAAATTCTCCCTTTCCCTCCCCCTTTCTTCCTCCTCCTGTTCACACAGTTGCCTGCTCTCTTTCTTTCTCTGTAAATAAAATTTTAAAAGAATAGTTATCTTATTTCTTTTAAAAAATAAATTATAAATAAATGATTAAAAAAAGGAGAATAAGATATAAAATAGGAGGGAAAATCAGGTAAGTATAAAATAATGAAAACTCATATTGCAGTATAATAATGTAAAAACTGATAGCTAATGTATTTGTGAAAATATAACTTCTGGAACAAAAATTATAAGACAAGAATTATTTGCAGTGCCAAGTTTATGAAAAATTTAATTGAAAAGTTCACTGCAAAGATAGGTTTGTTAGAATTCAAACCACATGATATCACAAGAAGCCAATAAGTCGCCAACATTACCTAAAAGCAGCAGATACCTAACTCAATCATTTTCATTAATGATGCAGGAGAAAGAACTATCTAGCCATTTTAATAGCAGGAAGTACAGATCAGCAAATTGCAGAAGTGTTATTGGAGAGTGAAATCGGAAAATGGTATCTGTGGGATCAATATTTGATACAACTAGAAATCAGGGAGTTTTTGTAAGAGAAATTGGTATAAAAGAAGAGCTTTATCCACAATGTTGCATGGTTTAGATGGACTAGACAATATACTAGAGGCAAGGGCATCATTAAGTTCTTGGCATTTAATTCAACCACAAGTGAAATAAGAGTAAATTTAAGTTATGAGAATATAGATTTGGAATATAGATATCTATATTGGAATATATATATCTCAAAGATCATCTGCAAATGACTTGATGATGAATTGGATATAAGGATGAAAAGAGGGAAATGCTAAGCTTTTAATGAATATTCATAAGAGTAAGGATGGTTTAAAGACTTAGAAAATTCTTTATCCTAAACTTGTAATTTTCTGAAAAGATCAGGTCATTCCCTACTCTGTTCCACACAAAGTAATCTTGACAGCTTTTGTGCAAGAATAATTTCATTGATTATCTAAACAGATCTTTAAATTTTCCCTGTTATCCCCTCATTTTATAGTTTGCATGATTTCCATTTGAACCTCATTCTAGATCGAGTTTAGAATTTGTTTTCTTTAGTATAGTTTTCCATGCTAATATACAATTATTCTGAAAAATTGATCATATTCCATTCTTTCTGCCTTCATTTGGTTGGGCAGCATCAATGAATCCAACTAACACAATACAGTCATTACCTGAGGCGAGGTGTCCTAATATGAAAATTAAAATACACTCATAAATTATTACAATAAGCATATCTCCATAAGCTTTAGAATGTGGCATACATAAGCAAGTTTTGTTACTTAGGCTATAACTATATCTCTTTTTTAAAAAAAATATTCATTTGACAGAAAGATAGAGAGTACAGGGAGGGTAGAATGGCTGAGGGAGGAGAAGCATGCTCAGCAGGAATACTGATGTGGGGCTCGATCCCAGGACTCTGGGATCATGACCTGAGCTGAAGGAAGATGCTTAACCAACTGAACCACCCAGGCACCCCAAAACTATACCTCTTCTGCTGGACAATAGTTTGGTGGGTCATCCCTATTAAAGCACAGGTTCAAATAATTTAATGCTATTAGAATTGAAAGGATACAAAACAATGGCTTTGAAACATTACTGCAAGAGTACAATAAAACCTGAAAGAAGTTATTTTAAAAGACAGCAGACTAAACAAAGGATAGACTATACTGATGATCCTAGCAATTGAGACAATTAAATAAAAGTTACTGCCACAGATAAATGTTTGCATTGTTAGAATTCAAAAGGATTTGCAATATTATTTTTTAAAAAAAGAATAGCAGGGAAATTGCTCTTAGATGCTATATTGTCTTAAATAAATCTTTAAAAATTGTATTTATAAGAAAAAAATGAACCTTGAACCTTACTGGAAACAACACACTAGAAAACCAGTTAGAAATGGATTCTAGAATTAAGGTAAAGGTAATAGAATAAAACGTCTAGAAATTATTATAGTATAAAATCCTCATACTTTGAAGTTGGCACAAATTTCTTAAACAGGACAGGAAAAAAAATCACTGATCATAAAGAAAAAGATTGTTGGACTTTTATTAAAAAAAGTCCTTTTGAGATCCAGCCCCCAAGATGGTGGAGAAGTAGCAGCTGAGACGACATCAGGTAGCAGGAGATCAGCTAGATAGCTTATCAAACCATTGCGAACACCTACAAATCCAACGGGAGATCAAAGAGAGGAAGAACAGCAATTCTGGAAACAGAAAATTGGCCACTTTCTAGAAGGTAGGACTGGCGGAGAAGTGAATCAAAAGCGATGGGAGGATAGACCGCGGGGGAGGGGCCGGCTCGCAGCAAGTGGCGGAGCAACGGAGCACTAAATCGGGACTTTTAAAAGTCTGCTCCACGGAGGGACATCGCTCCAGAGGCTAAACCGGGGTGAAGCCCACACGGGGTCAGCGTGGCCCCAGGTCCCGCAGGGTCACAGAAGGATCGGGGGTGTCTGAGTGTCGCAGAGCTAGCAGGTATCGGAGCGGGAAGCCGGCCACAGAGACAGAGCCTAG